>JAJONR010002521.1:0-69839 GCA_029582245.1 Solanum etuberosum | reverse complement strand
GAGTTCCATGTGGTTATGTAGACCCTCGGGTCGAGTCGTTCATGCCCATAAATTTCGCATCAACTCCATAAGTTGAGTATCTTTGAGAAGAGTAGTATCTTCAAGTTCTAAGTCTTGAGTATTGAGTTCCTAATCCCTTTTTGAAATTTTATTCCTAATCATGGGACTATTACATGTTACCCATGAAGTCCTTGAGTCGAGTAGTTCATGCCCATTATTCCGCATGAACCCTATAAATCGAGTAGTATATGAAAAGCATCTTTGAGTCCTTGAGTTGAGTAGTTCATGCTCATAATTCCGCATGAACCCTCTGAGTCGAGCATTCTTTAAATGAGTATTATCATTGAAGTTCTTGAGTTCTATGTATGGTTATTGAAAACCTTGAATTGAGTTGTCACGTTCATAATTCGGCATGAAGCTTATTTTGAGAAGTCTTTTACAATTGTTTTAAACTTGTTTTAAAGACCCTATCATTGAGTTGAGTAAGAGCAAGAGTTGAGTTCAGTTTCTTCAAAAGATTATATGGGAACTAAGTATTCCCAAAAAGTAAATGTTTTCACATTTTAAAAAAAGAGAGGAAGCACCGATTTCCAAGAGAGCTTTTAAGCTAATTTTTGAGTAATCATCTCAAACCACAGAAAGAGTTATGTTTTTAAACATATGATATGAGTATATTTTGGGAGTAGTATTGAGCACCGATATGGGGACCAGTTAAGATAACTCAAGTCTCCATAAACCATGTAGCCACCGAGGGTAGAAAGGGTCATACTTTTTAGATGATTCCTTAATGCTTTTTAGCATAGACTAGTGGATCCACTTAGTTGAGACGTTCTACATTCCGGCAAGTTATAGGATAGTTCTGGCAGCGTGGGCGAGACGCTGTATCATCACATAGCTCATAGTGATGGTTGTTGGTTAGAGAAACTCCCACAGAGATATTTTGTGTTCTTATATACACATAGTTTACTTTGCATTTTCATATACAAGCATAGTTTATCTGATATTGTTGCATACAAACTGAGTGGCTTTCTACTGTTTTAAAAGATTTCCATATATTGCATATGTATTGTTGCTTTATATTGAGTTAAGTATCCAGAGTTGAGTACCCAGAGTCTAGTATCTTATCATTGAGTTGAGCCTTATTTCACTGAGTTGAATATCTTATCATTGAGTTGAATTATGATTCTTTGAGTTAAGTTGAGTTAAGGAGAGGTAAGTATGTTTCCCTTTTATCAAGTTCAAGTTTATGTTATGCTTTAGAATTCCCCTTACATGCTAGTACATTCCACGTACTGAGCCTTTTGGCCTACATCATTTCATGATGCAGATACATGTATTCAGGGTCATCAACAGAAGCTTCGTTAATACCACATAGAGTTCAAGTTAGCTATGGTGAGCCTCCTTGCTTCCGGAGGATTTCATTTACTTTTCAGTTTTGTTAGGATGTCGTGGGTCTTGTCCCGACTTCCATCTTTGTCAGTTAGAGGCTTCATAGATAGACAGTAGAGTTTGAGAAGTCTGCTTATTTAATTTGAGTTAAAGCTTTGTATTTAAGTTTCATGAATTTTATTTTGTTTTAAGCTTTGTATGCTTGAGTTATTCTTCCGCTTGTAATCAGCCAAGATGAGGGTTCGCTTGGGGACCAGCAATGGTTCTCGAGTGCCGCCCACGTTCAGGGTGTAACACCCCACAAATTTTTTGAACTAAGACTCGAATCATCCTTCGTAGTAAGTATGTTTTTACCAAAGATTTAAATTTTTCTTAAGTTTTAAGGTCGTCACTAGATGTAGCACCTTGAGTCCCAAATAGAACTAAATTGGAAATAGCAAAATATGAAATTTTGCAAGTTATGCTTAAGTTATGAGTTTTTGGTCAACTTCAAACAACCGTAACTCTCAGTACTGGATTAGTTAGGTGGGCTAAAAAATAGCTAATGAAAGGTCTTTGAATTATCTTTCCAACACCACCGAGTTTGCTAAGTTTCGACTTCGGATGAGTAAGATATGCCCTTTTGAAGTTGAGCTGTCCAGTTAAGGAAAGTTACCCAAACATAGTAAGGGGTATTTTGGTCTTTTTCTTACCAAATCAGATTTAATTCATTTTAGTAAGGTTTTAAGGTTCTAATCCTATTAGGTTCAGTTTTATAATCCTAATATACCCCTAGGTTTTAGTTGAGAGTTCAAAAAGAGAAAAGAAGATAAAAGAAGAGAAAAGAGGATAGGATCAAAGTGTTCGTCGAGATTCTTGCATTTTGTTGCGGATTTTCGTCATGGGTTTAATCCCTAAGAGGTATGTAAGCTTCCATAGTGTTGGGTTTATTCACCCACACACCAATCATGTTATTTTCAGTGCAATTTCATTCTTAAAGTTGAAATATTAGAGTTCTTGATGAGATCTTGGTATGTGTTCTTGTAGTTCATTCTAAATCTTGTTTTATTAGGGTTTTGATGATTTATTGAGATTAAAGTGAGTCTTTTGAGGGATGTATTGAGTATATTAGAGTGTGCTTATGTTAAGTAATTGAATCCAAGTGATTGGGGAAGAAACCGTTCTATTCTATGAGAATTAGGGTGAGAAAATGAGAAAATAAGTTCGTCGGGATTTCTAGGTTGGGGTCTGGCGTGTTGCGCTAGCCAATGCGCCCCAAAACCTCCTCTGAAGTTTAGGGGCTGGTTCCCCGCGCCACTCAGTGCGCCAGGATCACCTGCCCATCCAGTTTGTCATCGGTTGCTCCGTTTGAGTTCGTTTAAAGTGCACGTTCACTCCTTTTCGATTCTAACTACTCTAAGCTACTTCTAAACACCTAGAAATCATTCATAACATAATCAAAACCTTGAATTCATAATTAAAATTCAAGGTAGAGTTAAGAGTTAAGTTTTGAGAATTCTTTCGAAAATTCTAAGAAAGTCCCTTTGAGTCCTTTTGTGGTATATGCGAGTTCCATATTGATATTTTGACCCTTGAATCGAGTCGTTCATGCCCATAACTTCCGCATGAACTCCATCACTTGAGTACCTTTGAGAGGAGTAGTATCTTCAAGTTCTAAGTCTTGAGTATTGAGTTCCTAATCCCTTGTGAGATTATATTTCTACTCATGGGACTATTACATATTACCCATGAAGTCCTTGAGTTCAATTGTTCATGCCCATAATTCTGCATGAACCCTATAAGTTGAATAGTCTTGAGATGAGAAGTACCTTTGAGTCCTTGAGTTAGGTAGTTCATGCTCATAATTCCACATGAACTCTCTGAGTTGAGCATTCTTGAAAATGAATAGTATCATTGAAGTTCTTGAGTTCCAAGTATTGAGTTCTATCTAAGGTTATTGAAAACCTTGCATTGAGTCGTTCACGTCCATAATTCGGCCTGAACAATATTTTAAGAAGTCTTTTACAAACGTTTTAACTTTGTTTTAAGACTTAAGCTTTGAGTAGAGTAAAGAGTAAGAGTAAAGTTCTTTTCATCAAAGATTATACATGAACTAAGTATTTTCAAGAGTTAAAATGTTTTCACATTTGAGCAGGAAAGGAAACATCGATTTCCAAGAGAGCCTTTGAGCTAGTTTTTGAGTAATTATCTCAAATCACAGAAATAGTTTTGTTTTTAAAACATATGAGCTAAGTATATTTTGGGAGTAGTATTAAGCACCGATATGGGGATGCGAGTTCATAATAACTCAAGTCTCCATAAACCATGTAGCCATCATGGGTAGAAAGGATCATATGATTACAAAGTATAGGACAGTTCCAGAAGCGTGGGTAAGACGTTGTATCATCACTTAGGCTCATAGTGGTGGTTGTCGGTTAGAGAAACTCCCACAGTATTATATTACTTTATATGTAAATTGAGTTGTTATGGTATTTCCTTAACACATTGAGTTGTTATCTACAGTATTTACAACTTTCCATATATATTGCATTTTTTTACTATTTCTCTATCCTTGAGTATCGTGAGTTGAGTCTTTCGAGTTGAGTATCTTGAGTTGATCTGTTCTTCATTGAGTCGAGTACCTTATTGTTGAGTTTCATAAGTTGAGAACCGTATTACTGAGTTGGGTATCTTATCCTTGAGTACTTCTGAGTTGAGTAACTTTGAGTAGTTTTGAGTATCCTTGAGTTGAGTATCTTATCCTCAGTACTTCTGAGTTGAGTAAGTTTGAGCAGTTTTGAGTATCCTTGAGTATTCCTTGAATTGAGTAAATTTGAGAAGAGGTAAGTATGTTTTCCTTTTTATCAAGTTCAAGCTTATGTTTATGCTTTAAAATTCCCCTTACATGCTCGTACATTCCATGTACTGAGCCATTTGGATTTTATCCTTTCATGATGCCGATTCAGGTATTCAGGATCAGCAACAAGAGCTTTGTTGATACCACATGGAGTTCGAGTTAGCTATGGTGAACCTCCTTGATTTCGGAGGATTTCATTTACTTTTCAGTTATATCAGTTGTTAGGATGTCGTGGGTCTTGTCCCGACTTCCATCTTTGTCAGTTAGAGGAATCATAGATAGATAGTAGTGTTTGATAAGTCTATTTTATTTATCTTATTAAATGTATTAAAGACTTGAGTTGCCTATTGTGGGCTAGTTGAATATTCTATTTTTATTCAGAGTTATTCATTTCAGTTAAAGATTTGAAATTGAGTTTCATGTATTTCATTCTGTTTTAAGCTTTGTATGCTTGAGTTAGTCTTCCGCTTGCAGCCAGCCAGGATGAGGGTTCACTTGGGGACCAACAATGGTTCTCAAGTGCCGGTCACGTCCAGGGTGTAGGCTCGGGTCGTGACACAGGGTGTAGGCTCGGGTCGTGACATCTTCTCAAGCATTCGTCGAGATTCTTGCGTTTTGTTGCGGATTTTCACCATGGGTTTAATGCCTAAGAGGTATGTAAGCTTCCATAGTGTTGGGTTTGTTCACCCACACGTCAATCATGTTATTTTCAGCGCAATTTCATTCTTAAAGTTGAAAGATTAGAGTTCTTGATGAGATCTTGGTAGGTGTTCTTGAAGTTCATTCTAAATCTTATTTTGTTGGGGTTTTGATGATTTCTTGAGATTAATGTGATTATTTTGAGGGCTGTATTGAGTAGATTAGAGTGTACTTCTGTTTATTAATCGAATACAAGTGATTGGGGAAGAAATCATTCGATTCTAGGTGAATTAGGGTGAGAAAACGAGAAAATAAGTTCGTCGGCTTTTTTGGGTTGGGACCTGGCGCGTCGCGCCAGCCAGTGCGCCCCAAACCCTCCTCTGAAGTTTAGTGGCTGGAGCCCCACGCCACTCAGTGCGCCAGGGTCACCTGCCCCATCCAGTTTATTGTCGGTTGCTCTATTTGAGTTCGTTTAAAGTGCACCTTCACTCCTTTTAGATTCTAACTACTTTAAGCTTCTTCTAAACACCTAGAAATCATTCATAATATGATCATAACCTTGAATTCATAATTCAAATTCAAGGTAGAGTTAAGAGTTAAGTTTTGAGAATTCTTTCGAACATTTTAAGAAAGTCCCTTTGAGTCCTTTTGTGGAGTCTTCTACAACTTATAGTAAATTATTTCAAGACTCGAGCAAGTGAGTATGAGGATGAGGAGAATGTAATCATGAGTCTACTTTGTCATCATAAGATCTTTCATATCATGAACCATAACTCTTGAATTCATAATTCACATTCAAGAGAGAGTTAAGAGTAGAGTTCAAGAAAGCCTTTGAGTTCAATTGTGAATTCTTTGAGATCAACTATTGATTTGAACTATGTTTTGAGAATGTAAGTTGAGAATGAGAAGAGTCATATATGCGAGTTCCATATTGATATTTTGACCCTTGAGTCGAGTCGTTCATGCCTATAACTTCCGCATGAACTCCATCAGTTGAGTACCATTGAGAGGAGTAGTATCTTCAAGTTCTAAGTCTTGAGTATTGACTTCCTAATCCCCTGTGAGATTATATTTCTAATCATGGGACTATTACATGTTACCCATGAAGTCCTTGTGTTCAATTGTTCATTCCCATAATTCCGCATGAACCCTATAAGTTGAACAGTCTTTAGATGAGAAGTATCTTAGAGTCCTTGAGTTGAGTAGTTCATGCTCATAATTCCACATGAACCCTCTGAGTTGAGCATTCTTGAAAATGAGTAGTATCATTGAAGTTCTTGAGTTCCAAGTATAGTTCTATCTAAGTTATTGAAAACCTTGCACTGAGTCGTTCACGTCCATAATTTGGCATGAACCATATTTTAAGAAGTCTTATACAAACGTTTTATCTTTGTTTTAAGACTGAAGCTTTGAGTTGAGTAAAGAGTAAGAGTAAAGTTCTTTTCTTCAAAGATTATACGGGAACTAAGTATTCCCAAGAGTTAACATGTTTTCACATTTGAGCAAGAAAGGAAACATCGATTTCCAAGAGAGCCATTGAGCTAGTTTTTGAGTAATTATCTCAAATCACAGAAAGAGTTTTGTTTTTAAAACATATGAGTTGAGTATATTTTGGGAGTAGTATTGAGCACCGATATGGGGACGCGAGTTCATAATAACTCAAGTCTCCTCCCCATAAACCATGTAGCCATCATGGGTAGAAAGGATCATACTTTTTAGATTACTCCTTAGTGCTTTTTAGCATAGACTAGTGGATCCACTTAGTTAAGGAGTTCTATATGACAGCAAAGTATAAGACAGTTCTGGCAGCGTGGGCAAGACGTTGTATCATCACTTAGGCTCATAGTGGTGGTTGTCGGTTAGAGAAACTCCCACAGTATTATATTACTTTATATGTAAATTGAGTTGTTATGGTATTTCTTTAACACATTGAGTTGCTATCTACAATATTTACAGCTTTCCATATATATTGCATTTTTTTACTATTGCTCTATCCTTGAGTATCGTGAGTTGAGTCTTTCGAGTTGAGTATCTTGAGTTGATCTGTGCTTCATTGTGTAGAGTAACTTATTGTTGAGTTTCACTAAGTTGAGAACCTTATTACTGAGTTGAGTATCTTATCCTTGAGTACTTCTGAATTGAGTAAGTTTGAGTATTTTTGAGTATCCTTGAGTATTCCTTGAGTTGAGTAAGTTTGAGAAGAGGTAAGTATGTTTCCCTTTTTATCAAGTTCAATTTTATGTTTATGCTTTAGAATTTCCCTTACATGCTCGTACATTCCATGTACTGAGCCATTTGGCCTGCATCCTTTCATGATGCAGATTCAGGTATTCAGGATCATCAACAGGAGCTTCGTTGATACCACATGGAGTTTGAGTTAGCTATCGTTAGCCTCATTGATTCCTGAGGATTTCATTTACTTTTCAGTTATTTCAGTTGTTAGGATGCCGTGGGTCTTGTCATGTCTTCCATCTTTGTCAGTTAAAGGCTTTATAGATAGATAGTAGAGTTTGACAAGTTTGTTTTATTTATCTTATTAAATGTATTAAAGACTTGAGTTGCCTATTGTGGGCTAGTTGAATATTCTATTTTTATTCAGAGTTATTTATTTGAGTTAAAGATTTGTAATTGAGTTTCATGCATTTCATTTTGTTTTAAGATTTGTATGCTTGAGTTAGTCTTCCACTTGTAGTCAGCCAGGATGGAGGTTCGCTTGGGGACCAGCAATGGTTCTCGAGTGCCGGCCACGTCCAGGGTGTAGGTTCAGGTCGTGACACAGGGTGTAGGCTCGGGTCGTGACATCTTATCTCTCGAGAAAGATGGGTAGGATTGGGTTTAGGATTCACTCTCTCGAGCTGAACCCAAATCAACCCAATACCTACAAACCATTAATCAAAAGCTTTTGTTCTAAAACCTCTCTCTCGAGCAAGCTAAGAACACAAAATTAGAACTGCATTTGCAACTAAAATTCATAAATTAACCCTCAGTTAATGATTAAACCCACTTCAATATAACATTTAAACTAGTAATTGACAATACCCATAAACTAATTTAACCCATAATCACATAATCACACCCCAAGAATTGGGGTTTTAGCCAAACATCATAAAAGAGTAAAACAGTTACCAAATCGATTAGCCATCAACTGGGTAAGAGTAATTAATATTTTACAATGGTTCAATTTGCAGAAAATTCAAAACCCACTTGCAAAATCTCCAAATTGAATCTCAAAAAGTTTTCAAATCTCCTCAGGAACGATCCAAAACTCCACAGAAAACTGTTCTAGATTTTAAAATAAAATAAAATTATCAAATTCTCCAGAATTTACAGTTCAAAATCCTATTTATAGTCGCCAAAAATAAACCAAAAAGGGCCATTAGGCGAGGTAAGTCGGGCTCGCCGAGTGGTTCAACGAGCTGCCCTCTGCTCTTTCTATCACCTTTTATCATGAGTTCTCAGCTTCCTCAAGTCTTGTAACTTTGGGCGATCACTCTTTGCATCCCGGAACTGCTCGGCGATTCGCTGACTACCCTTTTCTCTCCCCGATTTGGTTTCTTCCCTCAAGGCTGGCACACTGGAACTTCAGGCGTTCGAAATATCCACTCGGCGGTTCGCCAAGTGCTCTTGGCGATCATCAGGCTCGCCTTTCTTCACTTCTTCTGTTTCTTTTGTTTCTTTTTGCCTGTTAGTGTTCTTGCTTGCTCCTCAATTCATACACCCGAAAATCAATGCTTAACATCAGTTTATAGCACAAATTAAGCATTTGAGGACACTAAATCTATATAAACAAAGCCCCAAATGAGTCCGAATCTCGCACTCATCACCAATGATGTCAAAATGAAATCAACAAATTTACAAATCGTAAATTATGATAAAGTTTAAATGGAATAAACGGATTCACAAATCTTGAGCTCCAGAAAAATTTAAATTTAATCCTACCTCACTAAATTCTGTTGTCATCCGTATTAGAAAAAATTACAACGGTTACAAGAGCGAAGTTGATGATATCGAGTTGCAACAAATTCTCTAAATAAACAATCACGTACAACACACGTGTCAATATATATATGCATAAACTAGGAAAGAAATATAGGATTTAATTGACGATGAAATGAAGCACCCTATCAAATCTAAATTCTTGCAGCCCAAGTAAAAGATGGAAAACAAAAGTTGGTAATCATCAAGGTCGAAAAACCAGTATATATATATACAAATTATATGCATAAACTAGGAAAGAAATATAAGCGTTCATTGGCGACCAAATGAAGCGTCCTATGAAATCTAAATTCTTGCAGCCCAAGTAAAGAATGCAAAACAAATGTTGTTCATCGTTAAGATTGTCTAAGAATTTCCGCAGACTCCACAAAAGGCATAAAATTAATAATCTTTCAAGGCCAACGATGTCGAAATGAAATCCACGAATTTATAAATCATTTATTCTGATCAAGTTGAAATGGAATCAATGAATTAGAAAATCTTAAACTCCAGCGAATTTGAAGTTAATCCTACCTTACTGAATTCTAATGTCATCGCTATTAGAAAAAATGACAACGGTTACAAGAGCGAAGATGATGATATCGACCTGCAACAAATTTTCTTAATCGATAATCACGTACAACGCATTTGTCGAATATATATATATATATATATGTATATACATAACTTATATGCATAAAGTGGGAAACAAATATAGTCTTTCATTTACGACCAAATGAAGCGCCCTATCAAACAAATATTTTGCAGCCAAAGTCAAAGATGGAAAAGTAAATTTGTTCATCATCAAGGTTGAATAACTAGTGTGTGTGTGTGTATATATATATATATATATATACATGTTATATGCATTAACTGAGAAACAAATATAGGCTTTATGATGAAAATGAAAGTTGTTCATTATCAAGATGGTCTAAGAATTTCCGCAGACTCCACAGACGACATAAAATTAAGAAATCATTCACGACCAATGGCGGGGATCAAACTTGTCTGACGCTCAATGTGATAAATCTAGCTAGAAATGCCTCAGAAAACTCTGTCCATGTCGCTGGCGGGGACCCAACTTGTCTGATCTCCATGAAAGAGCACCACCACTGCTTGACTGGCCCATCTAATAGATAAGCTGTGAAGTTGGCTCCCTTCGACTCCACCAACCCCAAAGTCTGCAGTCACTCCCGGTAAGTAGTAAGGAACTCCTAGGCATCCTCGCCAGCTGACCAAGAAACCCTCAGTGGCGAAAGTCTCAGAAACACCATGAGCATCTTCTGCTCCCTCTGTGGCATAACCTCGTCTAAGACATCCGGCCGAACAGCGGCCGGTGCTAGCAGCTGCTGAACCTCTGGGGATGCTGCTGCAGGCTGACCTTGCGGTACTGGAGCCGGCTCTAGAACAGGTGCTGGGGCTTGCTGCTGCTGTTGAATGCCCCCAATAGCCGCTAGAATCAACATTCACAAAGACCCATTACTTAGAAGAAACCCCTAACTCAAATTGAGGAATTTCTACTTTTCAATTGGAGAACCTAGGGGCTCTATGGATGCAAGGAATCCATAGATGAATAAAGCTATCATACCTTTCTATCAAAGCCCACAAGCAATTGGAGAATGCAGACTTGACCTTGAGCCCTAGCTACACCCTTCTTCTACAAGTTTCTAGAGAGAGAAATATTTGGAGAGGAAGAACTTTTGTCTTCTTTTAGAATTTTAGAAGTTTTAATTGAATGAACTAATTTGGGGGTTCAAAATCACTTATATAGGGGTCGTAGGCATCGGCAAAACGACATTGTATAGAGATAAAATAATTAGGAAATGACCCAATTACCTTTGAAATAACTGCCGACTTCATGACCTAGGGACCACGACTGACGGACCGTGGACTGACCGACGGTTTGTCTTACACAAGCGTCGATAGATTAAGAGATTTTGGCCTTACCTACGGACCCTTGACCACGGATCGTGGTCTAACCGACGAACCGTTGGTCAGGCTGTGGTTTCATGACTCGCTGATCTTCTACTGGTTTCTTGGGTGGCCTTCCATGGACCACACCTACGGTCCGTGGTCCTATCCACGGGCCGTGGTTGGACTTTGTAGGATGGCACCAGAGAACTCTGAAAATGGCTACTTTGCCCTTGCTCGAATCCGAGGTGTTACAATAGAGGTCAACAAAAATAAGAGTCGAATAATCAGAGAACTAGTCTAAGGATATTGAACCTAGACCCAGCTAGGCCCCCTATAAGACCCGCTAGGCAGACTTATACAAAAACAAACAAGAACCCGAACCGACTCCCATAAGCCCGACAAGTACACAAAGAAGCCACAACTACGGAACCCAAAGGAAACCCAACTCTGAACCGACACAACCAACAATTCCAAACCAGTTAACAAGTCTGACTTCCATATCGGGCAAGCTAGCCTTCCAGCAACTTTAGGGCATTACCAAACCAGGCGAGTGTCGCGCGGGGGTTCATCAATCCCCTCCAAAAGCCCTAATCGACATGCTCAATAGGCTAACACTCTGGGGTCCCTGTCCAAGACAGCAAAGTGTGCCATAAAACACTCCTGGGCGCCTGCCCTAGCACGATAGAATGCGCGGGCCTGTCAACTCCACAGAGGACCTCAAGTAAATTATATCCAACTACCTAGCCAGCTAATCACCCCTGGGCCCTACCCATTGCAAGCAAGGTGACTCGGCTATCACTCCCAGGGCCCCTGCCTAATCCCAGCCAGAGTGTGCGGGTAAAATCAACTTCGTAGAGGATCTCAAATTCCAAGCTATCGTGGATCGACGTTCACTACCAACCACATCAAAACGGGTGAATCAACTCTAACCCATCGTGGATCGACGTCCACTACCAACTAACTCTCACCAGAACCGACCGCGAAACACCCAAACAAAGAAAATACTACGCCTACAATAACGCATGGCATCAGAAAAATGGGGAGAGAAGGCAGAAGGATCACAAGCAATAAACAGCCCAAAGCTAGGCTCAACTATCAGAACCAAGTTTTCTATGCCGGTCTACAAGGACCTAGTACATCTGAATGGACGTCGGATACATACCAAAGTCAACCAGGTGCATGGGTGTAAGGCTACACTAGTATATCCTAGTCTAAGGCCAAAGATAAATTCCAACGTAAATAAAAAACCAACTAGATATTACCCCTGCAACGACAAATAAACAGCCCAATAAGTAATTGACAAATACCCACAAATAAACAACCCCTCAGATAGCATAGTTCTAACCCATAGCAGCCCAAAAATAAACCCTACAACATGGTTTCTAAGAAGAAGAGAATAAATACTAGCATCCCACCCTAGATTCACACAATTCAGCATGCAATTACACAATCAAGATCAATCTAAACGAAAGGAAGTCGTAGCCTACTTGAAGGCCGACCGCGCTCGCTCCAAATCACTCTGCTGGAGCTTTTCCCTTCCAAACGGCCTCGCCTTGCTGCCACGCAATCAAAAATAGAATCACAGCATCAGCACGGTCGTTTAGACACTAAAATCATAAAAATATGAGACATACCAATTTCAGAGTCAAAATTGGTAAATATGGGACCCGCTCTAGAATTTCTAGAATTGACTCTGTGATGAGGTCCTAAACCCTCCCCCGAGCTTGTGTTCCAAAACGGAGCACCTCTCGGGTCTCGGAACAGCTCCATGCAACAATAAACAAAAATGCAAAACTTTACACAAAATGAGACTTGGGGCAGCCATTTACAACACAGATACACTACAATCGGAGACTTTCTGACACGCTCCGGATAGTCACCCACACAACCAACGCAAAAAAGAACACACCAGACCTCGAGTCACCCAAAACGGAGCTCTGAACTAAAGATATTGAAGTTTTAAAATGAGGATGAATCTGAATTTTTGCTAAATCTAGTGGCCAAAAGAGAAAATTCTGGTCGCCAAATGTTTTCACCAGCAACACCAGATTTTGCTATTATTGTTTTAAAAGTCTCCGAACGGACCATCAGAATTCGTTCGGGACCCGGTGAAAATAAACCAGATATGCTAAGCCCCTAATTTTGAAATTCCAGACTCAATTGCGGAATCGGAATTTCAATACGAGATCATTTTCAAAAAAAAGTGGGCCCCACACCCAAATGCTATTTTTTGGAAATTTCCACAACCGCTCTCGGGATAAAACCGAAAGCCCCGGGAAGCGCATGAAGTGTTGTTCTAGACCAAACTCGGTATTCCGAAACTAACCACGTTGATGGAATTCACATCTCAGTGTGTTTACCAAGAGTGTTGACCAAAGTCAAACTTAAGCCAAAATACAAAGACTAAAGAGCCAAATGGTCACAAAGTCACATGGAAAGCCTCGGGACTCATGCCAACCGTGCTACTAGCAAAATTTGGCCACTCCAGAGCTGATGCAACCGTCAGAATTCCCATTTACCTAAGGTTATGACTGAAATCAACTTTTCAAATTTCAAAACTCCAAAACAGGAAAACGGGGATAAAACCTAAATGAACGACCAATCGATCGAACAGTCAGTGCTAACAAGTTATAAATGACTTATGGTCGCTATAGGAACGCTCTAAATGATGGAAAGAAGGCATAAACACAGAAATAACCTGGAGGGTTATTACAACATCCATTACTAAAAGGAATTTCATCCGCGAAAGTAAGAGTCAAATAGTACCTGATGGCTCAAATAAGCTAGGGAACTGCTCTCGTATCTTCCGCTAGGTCTCCCAGGTAGCCTCTTCGACTGGAAGATGCATCAAATAAACCTTCACCACAAGAATGGCTGTAGACCTCAACTGCCTCACATCTCTGGCCAAACTAGCAACTGGTGCCTTAATATAGGTCAGGCGATCATCTAATTCAACGACATCATACTAGAGCACGTGAGACTCATCTGGAACATACCGGCGTAGCATTAAAACATGAAAAACTGGGTGAATAGCTGAGAATGCCACATCACCAAATGTTCTCAAAATTTCAAAAGGCCCAATGAAACTGGGGCTAAGCTTGCCCCACCTCCCAAATCTCATCACGCCCTTCATGGGCAATACTTGGAAGAATACCCGATAACCAACCGCAAATCTCAACGGTCGACGCCTGCGATCCGCATAACTCTGATGTCTACTATGAGCCGTCCTTATCCTATCCTGAATTAACCTTACATGCATTAAGGCCTCCTGAAACAAGTCTGTACCATGCGGTCTAGGCTTTGTATACTCGAACCAACCAACTGGAGTGCGACAATGCCTACCATACAAGGCCTCAAACGAGGCCATCTGAATGCTAGGATAGTAGTTGTTGTTGTACGCAAACTATGCCAAAGGCAAGAACTGGTCCTACTAACCTCGAAAGTCCATAACGCAGGCCCGCAACATATCCTCAAGAACCTGAATAGTACGCTCCAACTGACCATCAGTTTGCGGGTGAAATGTTGTGCTAAGATCGATACAGGTGCCCAAATCCTCTTGAAATAACCTCCAAAAGCTGGAGGTGAACTGTGAACCCTGGTATGAAATGATAGAAACACCCACACCATGAAGACGGACTACCTCTCGAATGTAGATACGAGTTAACCTCTCAGCACTGAAGGAAGTATGAACTGGAAGGAAGTGTGGTAACTTAGTCAATAGATCCACGATAACCCAAATGTTGTCAACACCTCTAGAAGTCCGAGTTAAACCTACCATGAAATACATGGTGATGCGCTCCCACTTCTATTCAGGAATGGGTAATCTCTACAACTCACCACCAGGACAAAATGCTCGGCCTTAACTTACTAGCAACAAGACACATAGTCTGAGATGTCCCTCCTCATACTGCTCCACCAGTAATGTTACCTCAAGTCACGATACATGTTAGTGGTGCCTGGATGGATAGAATACCTCGAATCATGGGCCTCGCTAAGGATCAGCTGAATCAAATCCCCAACTCTCGAAACACATAACCGGCTGGCAAACCTCAAAACCTCGTCTGAACCTAAAGTAACATACCTTGCATCACTTGCAAAGACTCTATCTCTAAGTGTCACCAGAGACTCGTTCCCAAACTGACGACTGCGGAGCTGGTCAAGAATGGATGACTGAATTCCCACATAAGCTAACACCCGACTGGAATCTGAAACATCAAGCCTTATGATCTGGTTGGCTAAGGACTGAATGTCTAAAGCCAAAGTTCAGTCGCAATAGAAAGGAAGGCTAAACTACCCATACTCCTCGCCTTCCGGCTCAAGGCATCCGCTACTACATTCGCCTTGCCCGGATGGTAAAGAATAGAGAGGTCATAGACCTTCAGGAGCTCAATTCAACGGCGCTTCCTCGAATTAAGATCCCTCTCGGTCATAATGTACTAAATGCTCATGTGATCAGTGTAAATCTCATAATGAAATCCATATAGGTAATGCCTCCAGATCTTAAGCGTGAAAACTACCGCCGCCAACTCCAAGTCATGAGTGGGGTAGTTGCGCTCATGCAGCTTAAGCTACCTCGATGCATAAGCAATAACCCGGCTCTGGTGCATCAACACACAACCCAAACTAATGCCGAATGCGTCACAATATACCGTCTAGCCCTCGCCGTCAAGTGGATGAGTCAATATATGAGCATTGGTAAGAAACTCTATAAACTTCAAAAAGCTCCTCTCGCACTTCTCCGACCAAACAAAGGGAATATCCTGGCGAGTCAACCGAGTCAATGGCACTGCTACAGTAGAGAAACCCTCAACAAAACACCTGTAATATCCTGCAAATCCAATGAAGCTCTGAATCTATATCCAAGAAGTCAGCCTGGCCAAACTACAAATAGCCTAACTCTTCACCGGATCCACCATAATGCCATCCTTGGACACCACGTGGCCTAGAATGCTACAGACTAAAGTCAAAACTCGTACTTTTAGAATTTGGCGTACAATCGATGATCTCTCAAAGTCTGGAGCACTATCCTCAAATGTTGCTCGTGCTCACTATGGCTCCGTGAGTATACCAAGATATCATCAATGAAAACAATGACAAATGAGTCCAGATAAGGCCTGAATACACGAGTCATCAAATCCATGAAGACTGCAGGGGCTTTAGTCAACCCAAAAGACATCACTAGGAACCCAAAATGGCCATAAGGAGTCCTAAATGTTGTCTTAGGGATGTCCGCTACTCTAATCCTCAACTTATGGTAGCTAGATCTCAAGTAAATCTTAGAAAACACTGCGGCTCCCTGAAGCTCATCGAATAGATCATCAATATGAGGCATAGGATAATGGTTCTTCACCGTCACCTTATTCAACTACTTTAATCAATACACATATACATAGTACCGTCCTTCTTCTTCACAAACAGGACTGGGGCACCCCAAGGAGATACACTAGGCAAAATGAATCTCTTACCCAAGAGATCCTGAAGTTGAACACTGAGCTCCTTGAGCTCTGCGGGGGCCATACGATACGGTGGGATTGAAATAATATGAGTACCGGCTCCAAATCAATGGCAAAATTAATATCCCGCTCTGGGGGTAGGCAAGGAAAAACATCTGCGAACTCTCGGACCATAGGCACTTAATCAACTATAGGGCCCTCCCTAGTAACATCTCTAACATAAGCCAAATATGCCAAACACGCGCCAGCCACTAGCCTCTGAGCCTGTACATAAGAAATCACCCCAACCAATGTGCGACTATGAAAACCCTGCCACACCACCGGTGGAATACCAGGCATGGCTAAAGTAACAGTCTTGGCATAGCAATCCAAGACCACTCGGTGAGGCGATAACCCATCCATGCCCAAGTTCAAATCAAAATCCACCATACTAAGCACAATAGGATCCGCCAGGGTATCCTTCCCCTGAATTGTCACCACACATGATCAACAAACGGGATCCACTACTAAAGAATCCCCTACTGGGGTCGAAACACACAATGGTACCAGTAAGGGCTCAGGACTCACCCCCAATCGAGGAGCACAATAAGGAAAAACATATGAATAAGTAGAACCAGGATCAAATAATACTGAAGCGGACTGATGGCATAAGAAAACCGTACATGTGATCACATTATCTGACGCCTCGGCCTTTCCTCTAGCTGGAGCTACATAGAAATGGCCTTGGGTGCCTCTACCACGCATATCCACTCTGCAACCTCCCCTACCTCCCTGAAGACCTCTGTGAACACCCAGATGCTAACCTCCTCTTCTAGCTAGAGGGGCTACTATTGCTACCGGTCATGCTGCCTGAGGAGCTGGTAAGGCTTATCTAGACCTAGGGCACTCTCTGGACCAATGCCCAACCTCTCAGATGTGAAACAACCCTACGATGATTTTCCCGCTACTAGGGGTTGGCCACCCTGACATGATGAACCTGTGTGAAACCCACCTCGGCCCTGACTCAGACCGACATTATAACCACAATGACGGTGCTGGTCACTCTCTAATAACTGTAGTGTTACCTGAAACTGGTGACTAGGCTGACCCGGCTGGAACCTCTGATGAACTCGGTCCCAAGTATCCCTAGGCCTAGGACGAGCCCTACTAAATCTGTCATCCTGCCTGGCCCTCTTACCGCTCCTTCTGTGGGCCTCTCCACAGAGCTACTACAGCGTGCGTGCATAGTCCACTACATCAGGAAAAGAGCGGCCCGCTGAAACCATAAACTGCGACTTAATACGCATATGAAACCTCAACCCTCTAACGAAGGACCTGACTCTCTCTTTCTCTGTAGGCAAGATCATGGTGGCATGATGGGATAACTCATGAAATCTGGTCTCATACTCAGAACTATCATGGAGCCCTGCTCCAAGCTCGAGAAATCATCACGGAGGTGATCTCTGACTCTCCATGGGATTAATTTAGCCAGAAAACTCTGTCCACATCACTGGCGGGGACCCAACTGGTCTGGTCTCCATGAAAGAGCGCCACCACTGCCTGGCCAACCCATCTAACTTATAAGTTATGAAGTCGTCTCCCTTCGACTACACCAACCCCAAAGTCTGTATCGCTCTCGGAAAGTAGTAAGGAACTCGGTGGCAATAGTCTCAAAAACACGACGAGCATCTTCTACTCCCTTAGTGGCATAACTCTGTATAAAACATCTGGATGAACGGAGACTGCTAAACCTCCGGGGCCATTGCTGCAGGCTGACCTTGCGGAACCTGATCCGGCTCTGGAACTGGTGTTGGGCCAGCTGCTACTGATGAATGTCCCCAACAGCCGCTAGAATCTGTGTAAGCATAGCCTGAAGATCATGGATGGTAGCTGGTGCGGGTGGTGGCTGGGCTGGTCCCGACCCCAACGGCTGGGAAGGAATCTGGTCTAACTGAGGCTCCGGAGTCCTCCCTCTCTCTCAGGCTGGCACTACAGCTTGGCCTCGACCTCAGGGTCGACATCTATCGCGCGTGCGAGTCATCCTGCGATGCATTGAAACAAGTAAGATTCCATGAAACCAGCTGAACAACAACGCATGAAAATGATACAAACTAAGAAAATTCCTTAAGGACAACTTGTAGCCTCCCGAATATAAGTCACGGATGTCTCCGCGCCGATCCTCAAGACTCTACTAGATGTTACCTCTGTACAAGTGAGACCGACGAACGTGGGGCTCTGATACCAAATTTGTCACTACCTAATTTTTCCAGCCATGATGGTGCCTACCAACCCGCAAGTAGGCAAGCCAAACCCTATCCCGGAACTTAAGAGTAATTGGACTGAGGGGGGGAACTATCCTCAACTAACCGAAGCATAAATAAATAGAACACATAAGAGGAAGGCGGAATTAAATCCAAAATTATATATACAAAAGATACCTCACAGAACCTGGAAGTCACATGTATAGAACTACTGAAAGAGTACAAGTCCCAAGAGTGGACCACAGAAACAAGAATGCCTCAAAAATCAAAAGGCAAGTCAAAATGTAAATACGGAATGGAGACAGGAAATACTAGAACGCCATGTACTCACCCTCGTCTCTAGAACAGACCGCTGTAGGATCGACCTCAATGCTGATAGCTGGAGCTCGGACATGCATCACAAAAACAGATGTAGAGTGTAGCATGAGTACCAAAGCAACAGGTACCCAGTAGGCATCATAGGCCGACTGAGCAACAAAGGTAAAAACAGACTGAAAAGACAGAATCAAACATGAACAGAGGTCAACAAAAATAAGAGCAAAATAATCAGAGAGCTAGAACCGAGCCGCGAAACACCCAAACTAGGAAAATACTACGCCTCTTATAATGCATCGGCATCACAAAAATAGGGAGATAAGCCAGAAGGATCACAATCAATAAAAATCCCAAATCTAGGCTCGACTATCAGACTTAAGTCTGCTATGCCGGTATAAAAGGACCTAGTCTATCTGAATCGACGTCGGATACATACCAAAGACAACCAGGTGCATGGGTCTAAGGCAACACTAGTCTATCCTTCACTAAGGCCAAAGATAAATTCCAATATAAATAAACAGCCAACTAGAAACTACGCATGCAATGAAAAATAAACAGCCCAACAAGTAATTCACTAATACCCACAGATAAACAACCCCTCCGACAGCATGGTACTAACCCCGAAACAACCTGAAAATCAACCCTACAATATGGTTTATGAGAAGAAGAGAATAAAAATAGCAGCCCATCCCAGATTCACACAATTCAGAATGCAATTACACAATCAAGCTCAATCTAAAGGAAAGAAAATCGTAGCCTACCTAAAGGCCGACTTAACGCGCTATAAATCACTCTGTCGGAGCTTTTCCCTTCCGAATGGCCTCGGATTGCTGCCACTCTATCAAAAATAGAATCACAATATCAGCACGGTCGTTTAGACACTAAAATCATCAAAATCGGAGACGGACCAATTTCAGAGTCAAAATCGGGAAATGTGAGACCCACTCTTGAATTTCTGGAATTGACCCCGTGAAGAAGTCCTAAACCATCCATCGAGCTTGTGTTCCAAAATGGAGCACCTCTCACGGCTCGAAACAGCTCCATGCAACAACAAACAAAAATGTAAAACTTTACACAAAAAGAGACTTGGGGCAGCCACTTACAATGTAGATACACCACTATCAGATACTTACCGACATGCTCCGAAAAATCACCCACATAGCTAATGCAAACCCGAATACACCGAACTTCAAATCACCAAAAATAGGACTCTAGAACTCGAGATATCGAAGTTTTAAAATGAGGCTGAATCTGATTTCGCTATATAAATAGCAGCAGTTTTGGTCGCTAAAAGCTAAATCTAATCGCGAATAGCACCAGCAACACCAAATTTTGCTATTATTTTTTTAAAAGTCTCCGAACGGACCCTCGAAATTCGATTGGGACCCAGTGAAAATAAACGAGACATGCTACCCCCCTAAATTTGACATTCCGGACTCAAATGCGCTGTCAGAATTTCCATACGAGGTCATTTCGACAAAAAGTGTGCCCCACACCCAAATGCCATTTTTAGCCAATTTCCACAACGGCCCTCAGAATAAGACTGGATCCCCGGGAAGCACACGAAAAGTTTTGCTAGACCAAACTCGGCATTCATGACCTAACCCCACTGACGAAATTCCCATCCAAGCACGTTTACCAAGAATATTGACCAAATTCAAACTGAAGCCAAAATTTAAAGGCTAAAGCGCCAAATGGCCCCAAAGTCACATCGAAAGCCTCGGGACTCATGCCAACCGTCTTTCTAGCCTAATTTGGCTGCTACGGAATTGATGCAACGATAAGAATTCCCATATATGGTTGTTTACCTGAGGTTATGACTAAAATCAACTTTTAATGTTTCAAAAGATCCAAAAAAGGAAAACAGGCATAATACCCAAACGAACGGCCAGGCGACCGAATAGTCAGTGCCAGCAAGTCATAAATGACTTGTGGTTACTACAAGAACGCTCTAAACGGCAGAAAGAAGGCATAGACACAGAAATGACATGGAGGGTCATTACAGGAAAACAAAAGTTGTTTATCATCATAGTTTAAGAATTTCCGCAGAGTCCACAAAAGGCATATAATTGAGAAATCTTTCACGGAAAACTATGTAAATTGGAATTAACAAATTTACAAATCGTTAATTCTGATCAAGTTTAAATGGAATTAATGGATTCGTAAATCTTGAACTCCAGCAAATTTGAAATTAATCCTACCTCACTAAATTTTGATGTAATCGCTATTAGGAAAAATTACAATGGTTACAAGAGGAAGCATGATGATATCGAGTTGCAACAAAATCTCTGAATCGTTAATCATGTACAACACACGTGTCAATATATATATATACACAACTTATATGCATAAACTAGGAAAGAAATATAGGGTTCCATTGACGACGAAATGAAGCGCCCTATCAATTCAAAATTCTTGTAGCCCAAGTCAAAGATGGAAAACAAAAGTTGGTCATCATCAAGATTTTCTAAGAATTTCTGCAGACTCCAAAAAAGGAATAATATTAAGATATCTTTCAAGGCCAACGATGTCGAAATTGAATCCACAAATTTACAAATTGTTAATTCTGATCAAGTTGAAATGGAATCAGTGGATTCAAAAATCTTGAACTCCAGCTAATTTGAAGTTAATCCTACCTAACTAAATTTTGATGTCATCTCTATTAGAAAAAATGACAACGGTTACAAGAGCGAAGATAATGATATCAACCTGCAACAAATTCTCAGAATCGGTAATCACTTACACGGCACGTGTTAAAAAATTAGTATAAGGTAAGAGTTATCAACCTACAGGCACTGAGTTATTACCCTTCCACTCTAAGACTGGATCATTCGAAAACTGAAATCGAACGATCTTAGTTCTACAATGGACTGAGGCATAACAGAGGAATTTAACCAATCCATGCCTAAAATGATATCAAAATCTACCATTTCTAACTCTACAAGGTCTGTTGAGGTGACTTTCTGGGAAACTATGACAGGGTAATTAATGTATACTCGCCTAGCTATAACTGGGTCACCAACTGGAGTAGAGACTGAGAAAGGTTCTGAGAGGGTTTCTGGACTGACTCCAAAGTTTACTGCTTTATATGGAGTTACAAAAGAAAGTGTAGACCCTGGATCTAACAATGCATAAAGATCTAAATGGAAGACTCTCAACGTACCAGTGACCATATCGGGAGAATCATCTTGGTCCTGGCGAGCCTGGAGAGCATACAACCTTTTATGGCGCTGACCACCACCTGTACCGGACGAGGCACCCTGCTGAGTGGGGTGACCTGCTGGTGCTGCTGAAGTAGTAGAGTGAGCCATGTTACCACTATGTCCTTTCCTAGAAGAAGGGCAATCTATGACAAGACTGGCCACACCTAAAATACCACTCTCTACCTACAAGACATTCACTCGGATGGTTCTTACCATAATTTGGGAAAGTTGGAATAGTCTGATTACCTGAAACACTCCCCTGTGACTTAGAGCCTGGTTCCCTACCTTTTTGATCCTGTCAAAACTTGGGGGAGAAAACGCTAGCTGATGAAGGTGTTGGGGCTGTAAACCTCTTCTAAAACTCTGAGTGATTTCCGCCGCCCGACCTTTGTTGAGAGTATTCATAATTCCCCATTCTACCCTTCTTTTTGTCCTTAGCCATTTTCCTAAGCTTATTTCCCTCAACTTGCTGAGCATGAGTCATGAGTCTGGAGATATCCATATCCCCTAACAGCATAGCATTCCTACACTCGGTCTTTACCAAATGGGATACTCCAAACAAGAACTTGCTCATTTTTTCCCTCAAATTAGTATGTGGAGTATACCTGGATAGCTGAGTGAACTTTATTCCATATTCTTGGACTGACATTGAGCCATACTTAAGATTCATGAACTCTTGAGCCTTAGCCTCCCTCAACTCTCTCAGGAAGAACCTGTCCAGAAAAGCTCCAGTAAAAAATCCCATGTCAGAGGAGCTGCACTTTCGCCCCTGCTTTCCTTCCACTACGTGAACCAGATATGAGCCACATCCTTGAGTTGATAGGATGCTAACTCAACACTCTCAGTACCAGTCACTTGCATTACTCCAAGAATCTTCTTAACCTCATCAATAAAGTTCTGTGTGTCCTCACCAACCTTTGACCCTAGAAATTTTGGCGGATTCATACGAACAAAGTCTTGAACCCTAGTTGCAGCTGATCCACCAGTGGGGTTTCTAGGAACTGGGCCTACTGAGTGGCCTGGTTGGCTACTATCTGAACCAATAGTTGGATCGCATTGCAGAACTAAGCATTCGTGACCTAATTTTTAGGACTGGAGGAACTGCGTTAGCTCTACGAGGAGGCATGATCTTAAACGTATAACGAAGGATTAGAAAGGACAAGTTGACATACACTTCACGCATCATAGGATATCAAAAGAATTGAAATTTTCTTAGGACACCTAGTAGCCTATCTCCTATAGGTGTGGCGCATTTCACACTCATGAAAGAGACTTTACTTAGTGCGGCTTTCAGACACCCCAGGACTCTTGAACCTAATGCTCTGATACCAAGATTGTTATGCCCTGAGGGTATCCTTTAGACGTAATATGGGACCTAGGATCATGAGTGACCCCAAACTAACCCTGAGTCTAGCATATCACAAGCATACTGAATAGATAACAAATATAAGTGGAAGCATAACTATAAATGAGTCCAAAACTAAGGACTTCAAACCTTTAATAATTCTAAACATGTCAATGGGAAGCAACCCCAAACAACTGACTACTGACTCTCTGTCTGAATGCCTCTACTACTGATAAACTACTGGGACAAGTCCCCAGCTAACTCTAAAAATACTGAAAATAAACTAACTATACCAGACATAAAGAAACATCCTCGAATTATGAGGACTCACCACTGAAGATGCTGAGTATTGGCTGGAAATCAAACTAAGCGTGAACTGGATGTTGAGTGCTAGAACCTACATCATTAAATGATGTAGTGCAAAGTATGTTTCAGTACTTGGAATGTAGTGAGCATGGAGGATATAGATATTAAACGGAACAATAGATATATAAGTTGAACAATGCATACCTGAGAAATGATATAATCTGAGCAAGGATATAGATATTGAAGTATAACTTAAAATCTAAACTGAATGCAATGACCAAGTACTACTCATGAAGATAACATGCTGAACTGATTACTGGAGTAAATGCTGAAAACCTTGTTAGTGCTCTAAGAGTCTGACTGTGGGAGCTACTACTAACCGACATAAACAACGTGAGCTAAATGTGGAGTCTAATGTAAACGCTCCATTGAGAGGACTCAATATACCTTGCCAGGGGTATAAAGGCATGATTGTGGCGTGATGTCTAAAACTGATACCCAACTGAGGGGACTTATAAACCTACGCGGGCATGTAGCTCTTGGACTTCGAGGGTATGCTGAAACCTAGTCCAACTAAGTGATAAATCTACTCCCAACTAAATATTCATGAAGCTAAAATGCACTAAATACTGAATAGCTCAAAATACTGACATGCTAACTAAGAATGCAACATTTATATACTAAAAACATGGCATTCGAAATCTGAAGCATGAATTTCTGTCTGACTGGCCTAGCAAGTATAATTCATGAACTAGGATAAATTTACAAACGCTAGAGTTCTAAGTTTTATGCAAGGAACTATACTAATTTATCATGAAACATGGTATTTAGATCAAGGGAACCATAATAATCGAATTCACAATAAATCTTACAAATCTAGAAACCCAGGTCTGAACAGTTTTTGAGAATCTGAAGAACTAACTGAATTCTAAGGACCTAATGGGTGAAAGGAACCCACTAGTGAAATCCCACATACCTGGTGGTGAAATCTACTGAGAAATCCTTTGGATTTCAGGGCTGAACTTTGGAGAACACTTCTGCTTGTTCTTGAGAGGACTAGTCGAATTTTTCCTCTTTTTTTTGCTCTTAGTTGGGTGATTTTTGGAGAATGAGGGTTTTGGGTAGGTTCTGACTAGATTATTAGGCTTATACTGACTAAAACGACATAGATTAGGCATCAAACGACGTAGTTTAAGTGCTCAATGCATAGGGGAAAAGACAAAAAACAACCCTGACTTAAAACTGATGAAGTGCCATTCACGATGGGAGTGACGGACCTTCATTAGGAACACGGTCCGTCAAATGGGTCGTGGTTATGGCCCTGCCCAATAGGTCTCTACTGAAACGAGCATAACATTTTACTCCTTGCTTGAATTTTAGCAAACTTGGTGGCGTTGGAAAGAGGACTCAAATATCTTTAATTTGAAAGGTCATGGGCCACCTAATTCATCTTGTGCAAAAATATATGACCGTTTGAAGTTTACACAAAACTTGAAGGCTGAACTGCCCCATTCACGGTCCACTTTACGGACCGTGTGAATTACCACATTCTGTGTAGGCCACCGTGGTTCTTCACAGAGAGTTAGGGTTGTACTAGGTCGATTTCATGGGCCACTTGACAGACCGTGTGGGGTTCCACCACTCGTGGAGGGCTCTGTGGTCCCCTATGCCCAGGTAGATGTGATGGGTCGTGGTCCTGTTCAAGGCCCGTGAGCCTGTCCGTGGTTCACCATTGTTCTCCTGTTCAATCGTAGTTAAATCCTGAGGTTTACATAAAGTGTCACATATCTTCTTTCTAAAAAAGATAGTATTTCTCCACTTTCTTATATTTCCAAGAACAATGATATACGTCATTTCTTTTTTGTGTAACAGTGAACATAGTAACAAATAATTGAAACTCCAATAGAATTTTGCAAATATTTTTCGGCAAATAAGGCAAGAAACAAAGAGATTGAATCAATATACATAGTATTTATTGAATATATTTTTGGGTTTATAAGTATGAGTTTAAATTGAGAATATTTTGAATGTGTGGCATGATTTTTTCTATCGCTGTGAAATGGACCACAACTCTCAACATATTTGTCCTTCAACTTAACTAAAACTCCATTATGATGGCTCAAGTTTTCTTTCATGCATGCATGTTGTGCTTTCGATAATCGATTTCAACGCTCAAATATTACAATTAGTTTAGAATATTAATATTCCTTTTAGAGTTTATTTACTTCTAAGAAGTTTGTCTTTTTTTCTCTTAAATTAAAATGACTATTCGGGTTATCTTTACTGAGTTTACTTTGTATATAAATCTGCAGCGGAACTGCTTTTTTGGTCACTTCATTGTATCCCTTTCTTTCTTGATATATTTTTTCATTTGCTTTTCTAACAAGGCATATGGTAGTTGTGGTTCTGTTTTCCCTTTCCTTTTTCAGTTGGGAACGTTCCTTTCTCAAGTCAACGGAGTTACTTAAAATAAAGTAAGAGAGTATAATAGTGTTCATACATAGCGATAAAGGAATGAATGATAGACAATAAATTTCATGCCAAGTAATTAATAAGAATGAGAAATATTATAATAATAATTGTATTATATTTAAGAATAATTGGTGTTATAGTCACTAGTAGTCCTCTTATCCATCTCTACGAATATAAATTTAAGGATATTTGGGTTTAATTTCAAATTTGTGTTGGATCTGAACCTTATTCATCAAAAACACTTTGATGAACACAAATAAGTGAATTTGATCTTTTAACACCTTGGTATTTTATTTACCTTCATTAGATTTGTTTTGAATGCCTAGGTCTTTAGTTTGCCTTCTTCCTTGATTTTCATAAAGAACTTATAACATTTAATTCACGAGGATCTTTTGGCTTGTTAAATTATGAATATTCTTATTATAGTTGTAGGTTGGAAGAACTGTAATAAGGACAAACTCTTTTTGACCATATTGAAGTTGACATGATGATATTGATTGGCTCTGTATCAAGATGGAAGAGATGACTAACTCTTTTCGACCAATCAAACTGAAACTCTCATGACTATATTTGATTAACTAGAACATGCAACTTCTGCTAGCGTGGAACATATATGATCATGACAACTTTTTTTGACTGTATTGTTTTTGGTATGGCGATATTTGATTGGATGGAACATGTCACTATTGTGTTAGAAGGAAATAGTTGTGATGAGGACAATATTTTTTTGTTCGATTAGGCTGAAGTTGAGATGATGATATCTGATTGGTTTGAACATGTTATTTCAGTTGATTGGGAATAATTGTGAACAGGGTGATTTGTTTCGACCAGTCAAATTTTAGTTCATGATTTTTTAATGGTTGAAACACGTCAGTTATACATGAGGTGTATTTTCATGCGTGTTTAATTTGACTAGACATGTTGTATCACTTTCAACATGTGGCTTGGTCTTATTGACCGTTTCACTTGACCGACATGCCGTTCGACACGTCATACCAAAGCACACATATTGCATTGAAACATTTTAAATTTGATATAATCCAAATTTATTCTAAACCCTAAAAAAGAGAAATAAAGACAAGAACCTGAAATATCTATACTACCTTAACTTGAATGTTAAATTAGTATAATACCCCAAACTTAAAAAACCCAATTTAGTATATATTATATATATTATATTATATTATATTATATTATATTATATTTATTCATTTCTTCTATATTATATTAAAAGCCGACAGTTTTTTACATTGATGTGTAGTTACTACTCCGAAAGTTTTTGTTTTTTTAAAGACTGCTAACTTTTTCGATGAGTTATGACATTTCCGAATGGTTGTAGGTTTTATGAAGGATGGTGACTTATATGATAAGACACGGTAAGAACCTTTTTATACTATCATTAGTTGTCTATAAAAAAAAGGAAGATTGTGAGAATTGTTCAATTATGCAATTATAATATTTTTTTGTGAGTAAATAAGATAGATCTACATAAATTGATGCAACAATGAGAATGGAATAACTCAACTTCATACGAGAAGACTATCTATATATTTAATATGTACTCATTTTCATTGTCATCAATATACTTTTGCAACAACTTCTACTTGACAAGAAGTTCAATGATTTTATGTTGCACAAACTACAACTTGGTGTTCAAGCAGTGAATATCCTCAAACTGTTGGAGAAAAAGGAACTGATCAAAAACTTGTTTTAAGCGTCCAAATTATATTTAATAAGTACTCCTTTGTTTTAAATTTATTTGTTATACTTTTATTTTTATTCAGTTTAATATTAAATGTTATTTTTTTAGGGGAGGGGTGCATGTTTAAGACCTCAAAGTTAAAAGATATTTTTATATATTCTATATATCCTTATATTAAAAGTCTTCTTTATTTTTAAAATTTCATGTGAAATTAAAACTAGACAAATCTATATCTATTTTTTTTTTGTAACATCCCAAAATTTTTTAAGTTAAGCCTCGAACCATTCTTCATTATTAATAAGATTATACCGAGTGATTCAAAATTTTCTTTCATGCTAATGTCACTAGAAGCCCCTAGCTTAAAGTTGAGTTGAAAACTTTCTTACGGATTAAGGTTCACTATGAGATTTTTAATGGGTCAATTTCAAACGACCATATATTTTAGCACGTAAAGAATTAGGTGGCCAAGATCTACCAAACTGAAGGAATTTGAGTCCTCTTTCCAATGCCACAAAGTTTGCTTGATTTCGAGCTCGAAGTAAAAATTTATGCCCGTTTGAGTGAAGCCTCTCTAGTTAAGGGATCTCATTCGTTTTGGAAAAGGGTATTTTGGTCTTTTCCTTTTTCCACTAGGCCTAACACATTTTTCCTCATTCAATTAAGGTGCTAATTAGATGCTAAACCATTCTTTGTCGTTCCTAAACACTTAGAAAAATAAGAGAAGAGCTCATGAGGAGAAAAAGTAGGTTTTGAGCGTTCATCGAGATCCCGTCGATTTTCGCCAAGAACATTGTTCTTTCCAGGTATGTAATGCTTCTCACAGTGTTGGACTTGTTCGTCCTAACACCATACACCTCACTCCATACATCTAATTCATCTATGAAACTGTTGTGTCTAAAAGATTCTTGAGTAGTTCCTGATTTTCGTTTCATTCTTTAACAATGGAGGTTATGATTTTCTTGGGTTTAGGACTCTTAGTATGAGTTGTGTTTCTTAAAAGGATTGTATGAAATTCTCTTGTAATCGTGTCGTGTTTGAGAAAGAAAAAGAGTTTAGGAGAAATTCCATAATTCTAACCTAGTTTGAATCTTGAATTTTACCAAAAAAAAATTCTCGAAGTCTCTAGGGAAGGGTTAGGGTGGCGTACCACCAGTAACCCAGTAGTTCTGGGGCGACGCGCCAGCAGTACGCCCAAATCAAGCACCAGTACATTGGGGCCTGGCACGGTGCGCCACGAGTACGTCAAGAGTGTTGGGGTGATGCGCCAGTAGTATGCTACGAGTCGCTGAGCCAATTTTTCCTTGTTTCATCCGGCACATATTCCTTAAAGTTGTGGCTATGTTTCCCTTCTTTGAATTATCTCTTAAATGCTCCATTCCCCCTTGAGAGTTCCTACATGTTTGTAACAGCCCAAAAAAATTCTTAGTTAAGAACTGAACAATTCTTGAATTGCGTAGAAGGCCGTACAAAATGATTCTTAATTGATCTTAGATTCTAAGGTGAATTCATTAGTGTCGGGATGGATTTGTATATGAATTAAGGTCACTAAAATCCCCAAACAAAACGATAAGTTGAAATCTTCTTGACCTATTAAGTTTTTTCATAAGATTCTACTTAGGTCAACTTCAAATAATCATATCTCCCAGAACATAAAGAATTAGGTGACCGATAACCTATCAAATTAAAGGTCTTTTTATCTTATTTCCAACTCCCTCACGTTTGCCTAGATCCAAGTTCTAAGTAAGAATTTATGACTGATTTACTAGGGACACTCTAACCTGGCAACAACTCCGCGATGGCTCCGCATTACGAAATGAATACGAACCTCATTGTCCGCTGGAAAAATATCCCGACTTCCAGCTCATTTTAGTTATATTTTCAGGGTATTTTAGTCCTAAAAACCATTGGGAAGTCATCTAAATTACCCATAACGTGTAGAAAAATTATTTTTCATAATCAAACCCTCTCATTAACTCCTAAATTTGTACGCTCGAGAAATTCAAGAAACGCTAAGGCTAGGGTTCATCTTCAAAGATTTTCCTTCAAGTTTATTCAAGATCATTGTTCTTCCAGGTATTTTAGGTTTCTCATTGTAACACCCCGGATTCGACATAGGGCAACATAATAAGTTTTAGAACTTTCAGGTACCATCCACGAAGGCCAACCATGGCCTATGGGTTGGACCACCGACCGTAGGAGGGTCCGTGGATTCGCCACCCAAAGTGGTGATCAAGGGGAAGGAACCACGGCCTGACCAACGGACCCTCGGTCAAATCACAGTCCGTGGCCCAGACCCCTCTGAACTTAGCGACGGACCGTCGGTCAGACCAGGGTCCGTCGACCAGGGTCCGTGGGTCTTGAGTCGGCAGTTAGTGTTAGGGGTAGTTGGGTATTTTCCTAATTATTTTATATTGATACTACGTCATTTTGCCTATGCCTAGGACCCCTATATTAACGCTTTAACCCCAAATTTCCCTCAATAGAAATCATTCTCCTAAAATTCTAAAAGAAGACCAAAGTTCTTCCTCTCCAAATATTTCTTTCTCTAGAACTTGAAGAAGAATAAAGAGTTGAAGCTAGGATCAAGGTCAACTCTCCATTCCTCAGGCAATTATGGCCTTTGATATCAAGGTATGATGGATTTTCATCCATGGAATCCTTTCATCCATGGAGCTTCAAGATTCCCCTATTAAAATGTAGAAATTCCCCAATTTGAGTAATGGTTTTCTTCAAATGTTGTGGGTATTGATGAATGTTGATCCAAATGATTGGGTTATAATTGTTTATGCATGAATTGATAGGAATACATGTTTTAGGATGAATTTAGATGTACCCATGATTAACCCATGATTCTAAGTTGAAGTTGATGTAAATGGGTTTGATGCCATGAAAGGAGAATTTATGGGTTTAAATGTATTCTTATAGGATTGATGAGATACATTAGAATTGCTTTGAGATTGAAGCATATATGATGATAATGAGATGTAGTGCTTTGAGAGTAGAGCTTATGTTATGAATTATTGATAATTGATGTAATTGTTGTGGAAGGGATAGTTTCCACATGAATTGCTTATGTATGAATGTGAAAAGCTTTCTCACGTTGATAATTCTAGGTTGAAATGATTGGTTACCCAAAATGAATCTAGATTAAAAATTAAGAAATTGATGAGGTTAGAGACGATTACCTTTGACCTCCAAATGAAAAGGATATGAGGCGGTTACCCATATTCCTTAGAATTGAACAAGAGGCAACTCCCCAAGTTTCTATTATGATAAAAGGACATGGACTCGAGTACCCATGATTTCTTTTGAAATGATGTGGAGGCGAGTACCCGTGTCATATGATGTTGGGCATGGTGGCGAGTACCCATGAACCCATAAGATGAACATGGAGGCGAGTAACCATGATCCTTGATGTAAGGCAAGAGGCGACTACCCATGAGCCTTTATAGGAAGGAAAAGAGGTGATTACCCATGTCTATAAAAGATAAGCTAAAGGTAATAATGATAGGTGATGAGCTTGGATGATAGCCTAAGGTTGCCTTCTATCATGAGTAAGACTAGTAGAGGATTACCCATGTCTTGGCTAAGTATGCTTTGAGGTTACTTTAAGAAGTATTCCTTATATGTTATAATGATCTATTTTATGTATTGATTATGCTTATGACATATATTGTCTAACTCTTATGTTTATGTTGATGTTTATGCAAGCTATTATATTTAGTACATTCTTATACTAACTCATACTCTTGCCTACATTTCTTATTTAAATTTAGGGTCCGACGTTCCCGACTCTCATCCCCATGGCTAGGATCATAGTAGAGGCAAGAATTTGAAGATTGGTGAGTCCTCATAACATTCGAGAATTTGTCAACCATTTCCTTATGTTCTTTTGATTTTAGTTTTTGAACATTGTTGTATGGGCTGTGTCCCAATGAAACTTTTGTATTAGATTGTTTTGAGACAATTGTATAAGACTTCCGCTTCATTTTATGAAACTTTGATGTTGTTGAAAAAGTTTTAAATTTTACCAATTTTCTATTATCTTGACTATGAATGCTAACTAGCTTATATGACGCATCTCGGGGTCTTGTATGCCATGTTACGACTACGGTGTACCCTTGGGTCGTGACAAATTTGGTAATCCGAGCACAAGGTTTAGAAAGGTTCTAAGAGCTCTCAAAACCACGTCTAGTAGAGTCTTGTTTATCAGTTTGAAGCACGCCACATTTATGGATGAGAGGGTAAAAGATGTTTAGGAAACTTCACTTCTTTATTAATCTAAGTCGTGCGATAGAGTTTAACTCTATTAGGTCTCTCTCCTAATCCTTATCCAATTGTCTATAGGATATGACTACTCGAAGGGCTTTTGCTAGAAGGACCGAGGGAGAAAATGATGATCAAGCAGCTCCTCCTCAAGCTCCATAAGCTCTGGTTGACCCTCTGGCCGAGCAAGTGACTAATACGCAGTTTAGGACTGCTTTTCAAGTGTTGGCTCAAGTTGTGAAGGCCCAAGCCAATAGGGAAGTAGTGAACCCCGTGAACCCAAATATGGGTACCGCGACATGTAGAGTGTAGGACTTCACTAGGATGAATCCTCTGGAATTCTATGGTTCTAAAGTGGAGAAAGATCCTCAAGAGTTCATTGATGAGGTTTACAAGATCTTGACTATTATGGGAGTGACTCCGGTGGAGAAGGCGTAATTGGCCGCTTATCAACTTAAGGGCGTTGCTCAAATTTGTCTCAACCAATAGAAGGAAACAAGATCGGTAGATGCGGGTCCTCTAGAATGGGAAAGGTTCAAGTTGGCTTTTCTTCATAGGTTTTTTCCTCTAGAGATGAGGGAGGAAAAAGTTCTTGAGTTTATTAATCTCTGACAGGGAAATATGAGCATGAAATAATATGCCTTGAGATTCACTCAATTGTAAAACTATGCTCCTTCTATAGTTGTCGACTCTAGGGCAAGGATTAGCAAGTTCGTTTCGGGTGTGTCTGATTATGTAGTGAAAGAGTGTCATATTGCTATGTTTTTCCATGACCTGGATATTACTCGTCTTATGACTCATGCCCAACAGTTTGAAGAGGAGAAACTTAAGGAAAAGTCTAGGGAGACCAATAGGTCTAGAACCGGTGATGGTAATTTCTTTCATGCTAGGTCTGATGGACATGGTTTTCTGAGGTATCGACAAAGATTTTCCGGGCAAGGTTCCTCTAATGCTCCTAAGTTCACCAAGGAGAGGGTGTCTAATCCTAAACCTCAAGGAGGTGGTAAAGGGCCTTCTTTGCCTAATTGTGCTAAGTGTGGAAGAAATCACGAAGGTAAATGTCTAGCGGGTTCCAATGCTTGCTTTGGTTGTGCTAAGATGGACCATCGTAGGGCTCCACCCTATCCTTCATCCGGTCCAAGTGGTTCGGGTACTAGTGCTCCAAAGAAAAATAGGTTTTATGCTCTTCAGACTCGTGGTGAACAAGAGGGTTCTCCCAATATGGTTATCGGTAGGTTGAAAGTCTTTCAACTTGATGCTTATGCTTTACTTGATCCCGGTGCTACCTTGTATTTTGTGACGCCATATATGTCTGTGATATTTGACGTTCTCCCTGATGTGTTGTTAGATCTTTTTTTTTGTCTCTACTCCTGTTGGTGATTCTATTGTGGCTAAGAGGGTTTATAGAAAGGGTCCCGTTTCCTTATCCCATAAAGTTGCTCTTGTTGATTTTGTAGAGCATAATATTCTAGATTTTGATGTTATTCTGGGTATGAATTGGCTGCACTCTTGTTATGCCTCTATTGATTGTAGAACCCGTGTAGTCAAATTTCATTTTCCAAATGAGCCTATCCTAGAGTGGAAGGGGAGAAATTCTATGCCAAAAGGTCGGTTTATTTCTTGTCTTAAAGCTAGAAAGATGATTTCTAAGGGTTGCACGTACCATCTAGTTAGGGTGAGGGATATGGATTCTGAAACACCTACTCTTGAGTCGGTCCCCATTGTGAAAGAGTATCCGGAAGTGTTCCCAGATGATTTACCCGGTATTCCTCCTGAAAGGAATATAAATTTTGGTATTGACCTTTTCCTAGATATGCAGCCTATTTCTATTCCTCCTTAAAGGAATAATTGAAAGTTGTGTTGGATAAGGGTTTCATCCGACCGAGTATCTCTCCATGGGGTGCTCCAGTTTTATTTGTTATGAAAAAAAATGGTTCACTCTGTATGTGTATTGACTATCGGTAATTGAACAAGGTGACCATTAAGAATAAGTATCCTCTTCCAAGAATAGATGACTTGTTTGACCAACTCCAAGGAGCGAGTTACTTTTCGAAGATTGCCTTAGGTCGGGTTATCCCCAATTGAAGGTGAGCGATGATGATATTCCGAAAACGGCTTTTAGGACCCGGTATATTCATTATGAGTTTTTGGTGATGTCGTTTGGTTTGACTAATGCTCCGGCGACATTGATGGATTTGATGAATAGGGTGTTTAGACAATACCTTGATATGTTCATAATTGTGTTCATTGATGATATATTGATTTATTAAAGAAGTGAGGATGACCACATAAATCATTTGAGGATTGTGTTGCAAATTCTCAAGGACCAACAACTCTTTGCAAAGTTTAGCAAGTGTGAGTTTTGGCTAAGGTCTGTAGCTTTTCTTGGCCATATTGTTTTGAGTGAGGGTATTGAGGTAGATCCTAAGAAGACAGATGCGGTCAAGAGTTGTCCTAGACCATTATCCCCTTCGGATATTAGAAGTTTCTTGGGTTTGGCTGGTTATTACAAAAGGTTTGTTGAGGGGTTTTCATCCATTGCCTCTCCATTGACCGCTTTGACCCAAAAGAAGGCCAAGTTCATATAGGTAGAAGCATTTGAGAAGAGTTTTCATGAATTGAAAGATAGACTTACTTCCTCTCCGGTGTTGACTTTATCGGAAGGAACAAATGGTTTTGTTTTTTATTGTGATGCCTCGAGAATTTTGTTAGGATCTGTGCTTATGCAAAATGGGAAAGTTATTGCCTATGCTTCAAGATAACTTAAGGTTCATGAGAAGAATTATCCTACCCATGATCTTGAATTAGAGGCGGTGGTATTTTCCTTAAAGATTTGGAGGCATTATTTGTACGGTGTGCATGTAGATCTGTTTACCGACCACAAGAGCTTGCAATATATGTTTAATCAGACAGATCTGAATCTTCACCAAAGAAGGTTGCTTGAGTTACCTAAGGATTATGATATGAGTGTTCTCTATCACCCCGGTAAAGAGAATATAGTAGAGGATGCTCTTAGCCGATTATCAATGGCTAGTGTTTCCCATGTAGAGGAAGATAAGAAGGAATTGGTACGAGATGTACATAGATTGGCCTAATTGGGTGGTCTGTTAATGGACTCTACCAAGGGTGGTGTTATGGTCCATAAGGGTTCCGGATCGTCTTTTGTGACTGATGTGACAACCAAACAATGTCTTAATCCAACTTTAGTAGAATTGAAAGAAGCGGTGCTTAAGATGTCCGTAGAGGCTTTCTCACAAGGGGGAGATGGTGTGCTTAGATATCAAAGTCATTTGTGTATCCCCAATGTTGATGACTTGAGGGAACAGATCTTGTCAGAAGCCCATAGTTCATGGTATTCCATTCATCCGGTAGCCACTAAGATGTATTGTGACTTGCGGGAGATCTATTGGTGGAATGGGATGAGGAAGGATATTGAGGGATTTGTGGCTAAGTTTCCTAATTGCCAACAAGTGAAAGTTGAGCATCAGAAACCGGGAGGTCTATCCCAAGACATTAGTATTCCTACTTGGAAGTGGGAAGATTTGAATATGGATTTCATAGTTGGTTTGCCTCGTACTCGGCGACAATATGATTCAATTTGGGTTATAGTAGACCGAATGACGAAATCGGCCCATTTCATTCCTGTCAAAGTTTCTTACTTGGTGGAAGATTATGCTAATTTGTATTTGAGGGAAATGGTAAGGTTGCATGGAGTACCCTTGCCCATTATCTCTGATAGAGGTACTCAGTTTACTTCTCAATTTTTGAAATCTTTCCAAAAGGGTCTTGGCACTAAAGTTAATCTTAGCACAACTTTTCATCCACAAACTGATGGGCAAGCGTAGCGAACTATCCAAACTTTGGAAGATATGTTGAGAGCTTGTGTCATCGATTTCAAGGAAAATTAGGGTGATCTTTTGCCATTGATTGAGTTTGTTTATAATAATAGTTACCATTCTAGTATTAGTATAGCTCCATTTGAGGCTCTTTATGGTAAGAGGTTTAGATCTCCTATAGGTTGGTTTGAGGTGGGTGAAGTTGCCTTGATAGGACCCCAGTTAGTTCATGAGGTATGGAGAAAGTCCGACTTATTAGAGAGAAGTTGAGAACAGTCCAAAGGGGACAGAAGTCCTATGCCGATGTTAGAAGAAGAGATCTTGAATTTGATGTTCATGATTGGGTTTACTTAAAAATTTCACCCATGAAGGGTGTAATGAGATTCGGTAAGAAAGGGAAGCTTAGTCCTTGTTATATAGGCCCATATCAGATTATGAGACGTGTTGGTAGAGTTGCTTATGAAGTTGACTTGCCTAATTAATTGGCATCAGTGCATCCGGTTTTCCATGTCTCTATGTTTAAGAAATGTGTTGGAGATCCGACATTCATAGTTCCCTTATAAGGTTTGGGAATTGATGACAATCTTTATTATGAGGAAGTTCCGGTTGAAATTTTGGACCGACAAGTTATGAAGTTGAGAAAAAAGAAAGTTGCTTCCGTGAAAGTATTATGGAGGAATCAATTAGTTGAGGGTGCTACTTGGGAGGCGGAGGCTGATATGATGTCCCGATATCCTCATCTTTTTCCTTCTACTCCTACTCTAGCTTGAGGTAATGAGTTCCTCATAGTTTGCTCTTTGTTTTGGTGTCATGTATTGATATATTCCCATGATTTCCTTATTTTATGCATGTTCATGAAAAACTTGTGTTTTGAAAGAAAATGAGTTTACATGATTGATTTTCCTCATGTTGTTGTGCATTGAGTATGAGTTTCCATAGACTTCATGAGATAAGTTGTTGAACATGCTTTAGCTATGCTTTTTGAGTATAGATTGCATATAGGCTCCATGAGATTGTGTTGAGCATGCTTTTAGCTTGGAAACGGTAGTTCCTCCTTGAATATGAGAGCTCTCAAAATTTCATGCATATTGGATTGCTATGTGTAGTTCCTACCTTCCTTATGGTGCATTAAGTATGTTTATCTTGGAGTTGATGTTTCCACCTTGATATGTGCATTTATAAGAGATTGCATGCATGATGGGCTGCTAGTATTGAGTCTTTTCTTTCAAGAGGTGTCTAGAATTCCATTCGGGTACAAATGTTCCTAAGGGGGAGATAATGTAACACCCCGGATTAACATAGTACGTTTCAGGACTTTCAGGTACCATCCACGAAGGCCAACCACGGCCCGTGGGTTGGACTACGGACTGTAGGTGGGTCATTGGGTTGGCCACCCGAAGCAGTGATCAAGGGGCAGGAACCACCGCCTGACCAACGGACAACCGGTTACACCATGGTCCGTGGTTGAGGGCAAAAATCCCGAAATCTCTGAACTTAGAGACGGACCACCAAGACGGACTGTCGGTCAGACTAGGGTCCGTCGACCAAGGTCCAAGGGTCGTGAGTCGGCAGTTAGTGCTAGGGGTAGTTGGGTCTTTTTCTAATTATTTTATATTGATACAACGTTGTTTTGCCTATGCCTAGGACCCCTATATAAACGTTTTAACCCCAAATTTCCCTTAATAGAAATCATTCTCCTAAATTTCTAAAAGAAGACCAAAGTTCTTCCTCTCCAAATATTTCTCTCTCTAGGACTTGAAGAAGAAGAAAGAGTTGAAGCTAGGATCAAGGTCAAGTCTCCATTCCTCAAGCAATTGTGGGCTGTGATATCAAGGTATGATGTCTTTTCATCCATGTATTCCCAAGATTCCCCAATTTAAATGTAGAAATTCCTCAATTTGAGTTACGGTTTTCTTTTAATGTTGTGGGTATTGATGAATGTTGATCCAAATGATTGGGTTATGGTTGTTTATGCATGAATGTATAGGAATACATGTTTTTTGATGAATTTACATGTACCCATGGTTAACCCGTGTTTCTAAATTGAAATTGATGTAAATGGGTTTTGATGCCATGGAAGAAGAATTTATGGGTTTAGATGTATTCTTATAGGATTGATGAGATACATTAGAATTTCTTTGAGATTGTAGAATATATGATGATTATGAGATGTAGTTCTTTGAGGGTAAAGCTTATGTTATGAATTGTTGATTATTTATGTAATTGTTGTAGAAGGGATAGTTCCCACATGAATTGCTTATGTATGAATGTGAAAAGCTTTCTCACATTGAATGATTCTAGGTTGAAAGGATTGTTCACCTAAAATGAATCTATATTAAAAACTAAGAAAATGATGAGGTTAGAGGCGATTACCCTTGACCTCCAAATGAGAAGGATATGAGGTGGTTACCCATATTCCTTAGAATTGAACAAGAGGCGACTCCCCAAGTTCCTATTATGATGAAAGGACATGGAGGCGAGTACCCATGATTCCTTATGAAATTATGTGGAGGTGAGTACCCGTGTCATATGATGTTGGGCATGCATGATAGTACCCATGATCCTTGATGTAAGGCAAGAGGCGACTGCCCATGAGCCTTAATAGGAAGGCAAATAGGTGATTACCCATGTCTATAAAATATAAGATAAAGGTAAGAATGATAGGTGATGATCTTGGATGATGGCCTAAGGTTGCCTTCTGCGATGAGTAAGACTAGTGAAGGATTAGCCATGTCTTGGCTAAGTATGATTTGAGGTTACTTTAATAAGTATTCCTTATATGTAATGATGATCTATTTTATGCATTGATTATGCTTATGAGTTATATTCTCTAACTCTTATGTTTATGTTGATGTTTATGCAGGCTATCATATTTAGTACATTCTTGAACTAACGCATACCCTTGCCTACATTTCTTATCCAAATGTAGGGTTTGGTGTTCCCGACTCTCATCCCCGTGGCTACGATCTTAGTAGACGCAAGAATTTGTAGATTGGTGAGTCCCCATAACATTCGAGGATCTGGCCACCATTTCCTTATGTTCTTTTGATTTTAGTTTTTGAACATTATTGCATGGGCTGTGTCCCAATGAATCTTTTCTATTAAATGGTTTTGAGACAATTATATAAGACTTCCTCTTCGTTTTATGAAACTTTGATGTTGTTGAAAATATTTTAAATTTTACCAATTTGCTAGTATATTGACTATGAATGCTAAGTGTCTTATATGAGGCCTCTCGGGGTCTTGTATGCCATCTTACGTCTAGGGTGTACCCCTGGGTCGTGACACTCATAGTGATGGACTTGTTCGTCCTCACATCAATCATGTAATACTTTCACTAAAATTGTCCAAGAAATTTTTCATGTAAGAATTTTTAAATAGTTCTTGAGTTTTAGCCTTATTCTTTAACAATGGAGGTATTGAGTTCTTGACGTGAGGGTCTTGCGAATGAGTGGTTTTTTGTTGATAGAATTTGAGTGAGATTTCAATGAAATTGCATTGGGTTTTTGAATTAAAGTGAGTTTTGAAAAGGAAGAAAACAAAAACGGCCAAACGTTCGCGTCCAATTTCGCATCGCGGAGACGCTTGCAATTTCCATCTTTAGTCGAACACCCCCACTTTGCTTACGGAGAGGATACGTAGTCTTCTGTCTTGAAAGTCTTTTCACGACCAAAAATTTAATTCCCTCTCTATGTCGCGCCATGGATACGCCAGGGTCGCTTGACCTTTTTTTCTTTGTTCTTCGTCCCGTATGTATTCCTTTGAATCATGTCTTAGTTCTCTTCTTGATATTAACTCTTAAAGTCTCCATTAATCCTTCAGAATGTCTACCTGTCCCAATCATATTTCTTCATTTACACTCCAAATTAACGTAAGATAAGGGGAAAGTTTAAAAGCTCTATTTCATAAAAAAAACATAAGAACTTCAACTGTTATATATATATATATATATATATATATATATAAATATATATATGTATATGTATGTATATGTATATGTATGTATATGTATATGTATGTATATGTATATGTATATGTATGTATATGTATATGTATATGTATGTATATGTATATGTATGTTTGTATATGTACCTATGTTGATTTTTGGACTTTAAAGTTAACTTCATAATTTCATATTTTGAGAATGTAAACACGTCTAATGTTTTGACAAGTATTTCAATAAAGTAAGAAGTCCATTCTTTGGAATGGGTGAATTGAGCATAAAGTTATATCATTTATTTTGGGAGTAGTATCGAGCACCGAACTAGAATAGAGTCTTTTATAAATCAGAAGTCCCATCAAACTACGTAGCCAGCGTAGGATATTATATCATTGATTCTTCATGCGACTCCTCACTGCCTCTAAAAAGGCTTAGTAGATTGATCCATAGTCACGATAGCATCCTATACCCCGATAAAGTCTAGGATGGCCCTTGCAACATGGGTGAAACGTTGTATCATTTCTAGGCTAATGATAATGGTTGTCGATTAGAGAAACTCCCCACAAAGTAAACTAGATTATTTTCATATTGCTTACATTGTATGTCTTATTGTAAAGATTAAATGGTTTTCACTTCATATTCATGTACTGATCCAGTTACCTTGTTTTTAGTCATTTAAGCCAGTAAGTTGTTTACTCTAACCTTATCACTTACCAGTATATTCAATGTACAGATGTCATTCGACCTACATTGTTTTATGATACAGATACAGGTGCTAAGGATCATCAACACACTCTTCGTTGAGATCACTATTCACCCACAGTCAGTAGTTGGTGAGGCCTCCTTACTTCTGGGAGACTCCAATTTCATTTCAGTTTTAGTAGTAGTTGAGGTGTCGTGGATCTTTTCCCGACATCTATCTTGAATTTTTAGAGGATTCATAGTCAGACAGAATTAGATGCTTCAATTGTTTTTCCCATGATGTTTTATTTAACTTATGACTCATGTTAAGTATTTTGCAAGAAAATATTTTTAAGACTTCTTGAATGTCTAAGTGTTCATCTGTTTTAAGCTTCCGTACATTATTTAGTGTCATGTAAGTCATGTAGCTAGGCCAAGGGTTCACTTGGAGATCAGAAATGGTCTTGAGTACCAGTTACGTCCAGGGTGTAGGTCCGGGTTGTGACAATGTTCTACTCATATGTCTTAATTTTCATTCAAAACTAAAGTGAGTTTAAGAGAAAAGTTCAAGAGCTTTTATTGAGTTCTGAGAACTGAGCTTCTATATTGTTATTGAGGTCCTTGATTTAATTCGTTCATGTCCATATTTCCGCATGAACCCTATGAATTGAGTATTCTTGAGATGAGTAGTATCATTGAATTCTGAGTTCTTGAGTTTTTGAGTTCTGAGTATTGAGTATTTTATGTTGTTATTGAGATCCTTGAGTTGATTCGTTCATGTCTATATTTCAGCATGAATCCTACTTTGAGTTATAAATTTTTAGAATCTTTCAAGGACAAAAATTATGTTTTAAACTATGTTTTTTTGAGGGGGTAAAGAAGAATTTGCGAAAGAGTTTAAGGGATATAAGTATTTCCCAAATGTTTCATTTTTACATGAAGAAAGAGAGTATTATTTGAGACAAGAGAAACTTTGATTTCTAAACGAGTTTATGAGTTCATAGATATTTCAGAGCAATTACCTCTTTTAAAATAATAGTTTGAGAAATTATCTCAAACTAGAAAAAGAGTATGTTTTATACATTTGAGCATGAGTATATTATTAGGAGTAGTATTGAACACCGATCTGGGGATGAGTTCAGAGAACTCAAAATCCTCATAAACCATGTATGTCAACATGGGTAAAGGATCATACTTTTAAGATGAATTCTTAGTGTCTTCTGGCAAAGCTTAGTGGATCCACTTAGTTGAGGTGTTCTTTCCCTGGCAATGTATAGGACAGTTCTGGCAGCGTGGGCGAGACGATGTATCATCACGTAGCTCATAGTGATGGTTGTCGGTTAGAGAATCTCCGAAATAGAGTTGAGGTGTATTTTTATATATCACTTAATATCTTGAGTTTAAGAGATGAGTAAGCATTTTTGTAAAGATTAAATGATTTCACTTCTTTAATCTTTTATCTATTGCAGTCTTTTCATTCAATTATTTGTTATTAAATTATATTACATACTCGTACATTCAATGTACTGATGTCATTCGACCTGAATCTTTTAGTGATGCAGATACATGTTCATAGGATCCTCAACAATAGTCCTTTGAGATCACTTCATCTACTCGTCAACTTTTGAGTAAGACCTCCTTGCTTCTAGAGGACTCCATTTTATGAGTTTTTAGTAGTAGTTCCCTTGAGGATTCATGTGTCTTTTCCTGACACTCATATTTGTATAGTAGAGGCTTCATAGATAGATAATTTGGAGAGTCTTTTAGTTTCAGATGTTTTATTTAAAACCTATATTATATACTCAGTATATTCAGCGAAGTTTTGAGATTCAATAAACAGTTTTAAAATGTTTCTTTCACTTTGATGATTATGTATGCTTGAGTTAGTCTTCCACTTGTAGTCAGCCAGAATAAGGGTTCTCTTGAGGATCAATAGTTCTCTTGAGGGCCATCAATGGTTCTCTAGTGCCGACCACATCCAGGGTGTAGGATCGTGTCATGACATTTTTATCTGTACTACCTTAAAAGTACGAACTACCTAACTTAAATGTTAAATTATTATAATCCCCCCCCCCCAATTTAAGACACCAAATTTAGTATATATTATATATTATATACTATATTATAGTAATTAAATTTATTTATTTACATTGTATTATATTAAAAGTAGACACCTTTTCCAAAGAAGTGACCTTTTCGAAGGGTTGTGACTTTTCTAAAGAGTTGTGACTTTTCCGAAAAGTTGTGACTTTTCCGAAGAGCTATGACTTTTCTAAAGGGTTGTGACTCTTCCAAAGAGTTATGACTCTTCCGATGACTCGTGACCTTTCTAAAGGGTTGTGACTTTTTTAAAGGATTGCAACATTTTTTGATAAGGCACAATAAACATTTTTTCATATAATGCCCTTTGTTGGCTATAAAAAGAGGGGTTTCCACAAATTTTTAAACTACAATTTTTTAGAGTTCTATATTGTTCTTCTTCTTCTTAAAACACCTAATTTAGTATATATCCTATATTTTATATTCTATTATATTATATTTATTTATTTATATCATATTATATTAAAAGAAGGCCTCTTCACATTGAATGCTTACGACTCTTCCAAAGGGTTGTAACTTTTCTGATGAGTTGTGGCATTTCCCTAGGGTTGTAACTTTTCGGATGAGTTTTGGCCTTTCCCAAGGGTTGTAACTTTTCTTACGGGTTGTGACTTTTATGATAAGGCACAATCAGCACATGCTCATACTACCGTTTGGTAACTTTAAATGGAGGAATTTCCTCACATTTTTAAACTACGGTTTTTTTATGTTTTCTATTCTTCACTTCTTAAAAACTCAAGTGTGATTTACATACCTTGACAACTCCAAATTTCAGTGGAATATGAACACTTTCTAACATGAATATTAAATTAAATAATACTCAAACTAAAAATATTCGATTTAGTATATCTTCTATATTTTATATCAATATTTATTTAAATTATATTATATTAAAAGTAAGAACTCAAACAATACAATAATAAGTAAGTAATGCACTATAGGTAGAGAGGAGAAAATATATTTAAGAGGTGTAACTAAGAGATATTAAGAGTGACTTTTTTTATTTTTACATATTACAATTACTTTTAAAATGAGTAAAAATTAAAAAAAAAATTGGAAAAAGATAAATTTAATTGGTGGAGGCCATAGAGAAGTGTCAGATCACCTTATCTATATCTAACATTTTATTATATATAGTTATAGGTGGTTTTCGGATGTTGATTTGACAACTTTTAGTAGTAATCAAAAGAAACATTACATCCACTTTTCGTAGAACTTATACTTTATCATTTCATTTATAATTGTTTATTTAATTTTTTTTATTTAATAATATAGACATTATTTTCTTAAAATAGTGTAGTACATGGTTTGGTATTCACGTGCAACACACATTCATTAAAATAAGTTACCTTTAAAGCATGAACTCCTAACTTGAATGTTAAATTACTATAATATCCCTAACTTAAAACACCAGTCTATATTTATTTGAATCGCATATGTTCTCTTGAAAGTTTGTGACTTTTTCGATGAGTTGTGATTTTTTTGATAAGTTGTGACTTTTTTCAAAGGGTTGTGATTTTTCGATGAGTTGTGATTTTTATAAAGAGTTGTGACTTTTTCAATAAGATGTGACTTTTCTAAAGGGTTGTGACTTCTCGGACAGGTCATAAATTTTCAGATATGACACAAAAAACACTTGTTCATACCACCCTTTGTTGACTATATAGTTATATATCTATCTATACTATATACTACCTTAAAAGCATGAACTCTCAAACTTGAATGTTGAATTACTATAATGCCCCCAATTAAAAATACTCAATATTTATTTAATTATATTATATCAAAAGTGGATATCTTTTCACATTAAAGGTTGTAACTTTTCCGATGAGTTGAGACTTTTCTTAAAGGTTGTGCCTTTTTTTACGAGTTGTGACATTTCCGATGAGTTTTGACTTTTCCGAAGGATTGTGATTTTTTCAAAGGGTTGTGACTTTTCCATAGGGATGTGTCTTTTCTGATGACTTGTGACTTTTTCAAAGGGATGTGACTTTTCCGATGTGGAATGACTTTTTCGAAGGGTTGTGACTTTTCTGATAAGGTACAATTAGCACCTATTCATACTACTATTTGTTTGTTATAAATAGAGGGGTTTTCTGTCACTTTTAAACTACAATTTTTTATAGGTTTTCTACTCTTTTTCTTCTTTAAAAATATCAAATGTTATTTGCAATAGTTGATTAAGTTAGAGATTCAATGAATTTTGAGGTACCACATAAGGACGAGTTGGTGAACATATTGTAGTATATCATTTATCAATTCATGCTCATATTTTCCTCTTACAATTTTATCGCATACATACTTCAATATTATTTATTGTATTTTAGAACATTAATACCCTTTTAATTAGCGTGCATATTTTATTTATTAAACAAAAGACTAATTTCCTACGAATAGTCACAACAAATTCAACCTTAATGTTTCTTTGGTCATAAATCACAACCATTCACTCTGTATAAATTCTTGGGGATCTCTTTTCTGTAACAATTTGAGATCATTTAAAATTTTCATAAATGATTCATCCACAATAAATTGGTATATTTCGCCGAAATTCTTAAAATTGAAATTTAGGTAGTGGTTTTCTATTAAAGATGAAAAGAAGAGAACATATAAATGTGCAATTAGGTATGAACTTTGCATCACAGAGAAAACTTCTATATATAGTGCACGGGGATTTTTTATTTCTTGTCCTTATTTTGTTTCTTTAATGAATTTCTTTTCTGTTTTTATTTGAGAGAGAATTTAATAATTAGTGTTCATATAGTGAGTGAACTGTCACGCTTTGAGCCTCCATCCTGGACGTGACCGGCACTCGAGAACCATCGATGGCCCCAAGCGAACCCTTGTCCAGGCTCAAACTCAGTGGAAGACTTAATCATCAATATAGGAACTGAATACACAACTTCAACTCATAAGGATATCATAAATAAAATAGTTTAACTCAATATACTCAAATTAACATAACTGTTCAACTCACAGTCTTTAAAACATCAACAAGGGAAATGAGAAAAAGACTTCTCAACTACTACTGTGTATGAAGCCTCTAATAACTATGATAGACATCGGGATAAGACCCACTACATCTTAATAAGACTGAAAATAAAAGTAGAATCCTACGGAAGCAAGGAGGCTCACCAAAGCTAACTGGAACTTCAAGTGGTATCAATAGAGCGCATGTTGATGACCCTGAATACATGTATCTGCATCATAAAAATATACACGCCGAATGACGTCAGTAGAATGAATGTATGAGCATGTAAGGGGACCTCTAAAGCATAGACATAAGCTTGAACTGATAAAGAGGAAATCGTACTCACCATCACTCAACTCAACTCAAAGATACTCAACTCAACTCAATGATACTCAATATAAACTCAACAATACTCAGCTCAATAGGAAAGTGATGAGTCTGCATTTTTTGACTCATTAAGGGCATGAATATCACAGTTTAATGACCTCATATGCCAATCATTATGCTCTAAACTGATGCTTATGTATTATTTTGTAGCTAGGAAAACAAAAGAGAAATGAAAGAACAACAAAAGTTGAAGATCGCCAAATCCACTCGGCGATACACTGAGTGGCCTCTTCACCCGTCGAAAGATACAGTATGCTGCTCCTGGGATGAGAGGAATTGGGTGCAGGATAGTCCCTATCGGTGACGCGCTGATTGGATCGGCGAATGAGATTTAGTTCGCCGATTATTACAGAACAATCAATGAAGGTGCAAGCAAAACGACGATCCAAATGAGCAAATGGTGCATCGCGGAATCCATCGGCGACCCCGACGTAGACCGCCTAAAGTTACAGTACAAATTAGGTGAAAACAAGATAAGAAGGCGATGGATAGAGGTGCTTGGAAAATCGCCGACCCGTTGGCGACACCCGACTTACCTCGCCAATTTACCCCGTAGGACAAATTTTGAAAGAGTATAAACTGTTTTTTTGAAAAGACATCAGGGCATTCTATCATTGTGAAAACTCATAGTTGGAACGAAAATATTGTTCTTGCTTAGTTTTGAAGCATTTTTCGAGTGATTTCTGAAATGGGTTTTGGAACTGAAGCTACATTGAATCATTGTACGGATTTTGATATTAATACCCAGCTATGAAGAATGTACTTGGTATTGATTTCTTACTTTTTATGATATATAGATAAAACCACTATTCTCGGGGGTGTGACCATGTGACTAATTGTCTAATTTAGTTTGTAAGTTTAGAGATTATTGATTTTATTGTTGTTTTGAAGTGGGTTTGATTTATAGCTGAGGTTCAATTTATGAATTGGAATGTTGATTCAAATTCGAATTTAGTATTTTATGCTTGCTTGAAAGAGAGGTGTAAAGTCAAGGTTATAAATAAGCATTTGTAGTGATTGGGTTGTCGTGGGTTAAGCTCGAAAAAGTGAATTCTAGGCTCAATTCTGCATATCTAGCTCGAGAGAGTAGATAAAGTGAGGTTTTGGAATGTTTATAGTGTTAAGCTTGTCGAGGTTCGAGAGAATTCGCTTGAATCATAATAGATGTTCGATAGAAAGCTATTGCATCTAAAGCATAGCCTACCCGCTAAGATTTAGCAACCTTTAGTAATTCCCGATGACCCATTTAGCGGATTTGATAATTATTTGGTCACACCCTCAAGTACCCCTTAATTACTTGATTAATCCCCTGTTGTTTGTAATTGTTTTAGTTGCTAGTTGACATACCTTTTCCCCCTCCTGAAATTCGTGTCACTCTTTTACTTATCTAATTGAATTCAATAATAACCGAGTAGATCATATTTATAACTTCATAACTGAATTCGAACTTGTACTGCTCCCTGTGGGTTCAACCCCAACTCATTTGTTGGGTTTTATACTAGATTTGGATCGTCTACACCTAGTATTGGATGAAGTGTAATTGAGCGTTAATCAGAAAGCAACAAGTAAGATGCAACATATATATATAATGATTTTAAAAATAGTAGATAATAACTCAATGTATATAAAAACACAATAATAACTCTTTACTCTTATTTGGGAGATTCTCTAACCGACAACAATCACTATGAGCTATGTGATGATACAACGTCTCGCCCACACTTCCAGAACTGTCCTATACCTTACCGAAGTATAGGACATCTTCAACTAAGTGGATCCACTAAGTTATGCTTAAAAGCAATAACGAATCATCTAAAAAGTATGACCCTTTACCCATGTTGGCGTACATGGTTTATGAGGATTTTGAGTTGTCTGAACTCATCCCCAAATCGGTGATCAATACTACTCCCAATAATATATAACTCATGCTCATATGTTTAAAAACATAACTCTTCCTCAATTTGAGATAATTACTCAAAAGATTTCTCTTAAAAGAGATGATGCTTAAAATACCTCATAAACTCATTTAGAAATCAGTGTTTCTCTAATTTTAATGTAAAAGTATTTACACATAGGAATACTTAGTTCCCGTATACTCATTTTGAAATATGCAACCCAACTCTCCTCAACTTATACTCAATTACTCAAGTCTTAAAGACAATTTATAAATAATTGTAAAAAGACTTCTCAAAATGACTCAAGTCTCATTTAGAATCTCATTTTTGCGAAACGAAAAAAAAAATGACTCAAAAAAGGTTTCTCAAACTTTACTCTTAATCTTTCCTTTAGTTTGAAACGAAGATTTAAGAATTATGATTAGGATATAGGATTTCTCATTGATTTATGGAGACTTAGATAATTGATAATAAGAAACGAGCGAAGACACAAATTGGAGAACACAATTTGGTCACGAAATAATTTTTCAAACAGAGGACTCTGTATTCTCTCCATGACGCGGAGATGGGGTGACTATCTGAAAGATGAAATTCTAAAACGTCTTCGTGACGCGGGTCTGAGCGCAGATTTTTGCCCGATCTTTTCTTTCTCTTCGAAACTCAATTCAATTCATACCCAATGCAATCCCATAGTCCAATTTTATGAAATTTCACAAGGCCAGAACATTTTCAATAAAACCCATATGAAAATCTATCAAGGGACTCAACTCGTTTGCAAAACACTCACCTCAAGAACTCAAAGACCTCCATTGATAGCTAAAACTCAAGAACTTCTCAAGAACTCAATAAATCAACTTCAAGAATAAATTCATGGGTAAAATTATACATGATTGGCGTGAGGGAGAACAAACCCAACACTATGAAAGCTTACATACCTCGAAAGAACTAAGTTCTTGGCCATTTCCCCAAAATCTTGAAGAACTGCTTGAAGCTTCTCTTTTTTCCTCTTGAACTTTGCCCTAGTTTTCCAAACGCTTTTAGACTTGAGTGAAAACTGATTTTAATCAGCTTTTACCCCTAATTGAAAGAGAAAAACATTTAAGACTAATGGGTTTAGGAAAAGACAAAAATACCCCTCCTTAAAATGGATGAATTTCCTTAACTGGACAGGTTGTACTCAAACAGGCATATCTCATTCATCTGAACTCGGACTTTAACAAACTTAGCGGCGTTGGAAAGAGGACTCAACGACCTTCAATTTGACACCTCATTGGCCCTCTAACGCATCATATACTGAAATTTATTGTCGTTTGAAGTTGACCCAAAACTCAAAAATGACCAAAGTTCAAGGTGTTACAATATCTGCCCCTTGGGAACATTCATGCTCGAATTATATCACTCTAAGTTGTACAGGGTGTGGGAAAAAATCTAACACCCAACATACAATCCACATAACTTAGCAAATCAACTTAAAGAGTACCAAGAAAAGAGCTAGTACCTTAGTTTGGAACTTCTCCAGAAGTAAAGAGATGTGGGTATCTCTTCTTCATATCCTCTTCTGCCTCCCAAGTAGCTTCCTCAACAAACTGATTCGGTAATAAGACCATGATTGATGCAACCTGCTTGGTTCTCAATTTGGGAACCTGACGATCAAGTATCTCAACGGGTATCTCCTCATAAGATAGGTTTTCCTTAATACCACTATTCTTAGTAGGTATAACAAGTGAAGGATCGCACATACACTTCTTCAACATAGAAATGTGAAATACCGGATGGACTGTTGCTAACTCTTGTGGTAGCTCTAACTCATAAGTTACATTGCTAATTCTCTTGGATATTCTGTAAGGACCAATATACCGGGGACTGAGCTTCCCCGACTTTCCAAATCTCATAACAACCTTCATGGGTTAAACCTTCGAGTAAACCCAATAATCTACTTCAAACTTCAAGTCTCTTCTCCTAACATCTATGTAGGATTATTGACGACTTTGCGCTGTTTTGAACCTTTCTTGAATGATCTTAACTTTCTCCCTAGCTTGATGAACTATGTCTTTTCCTATCAACCCAGCTTTACCAACTTCAAACCATCCAATAGGAGATCTACATCATCACCCATAAAGAGCTTCATAAGGAGCCATCTGGATGATAGAGTGATAACTATTGTTGTACGTAAACTCTATGAGAGGTAAGTGATCATCCCAATTACCTTTGAAATCGATCACACAAGCCCTCAACATATCTTCTAAAGTCTTAATTGTGCGCTCTTTTTGACCATCAATCTGAGGATGGAAAGCAGTACCAAAATTTACCTTCGAACCAAAACCTTTCTGGAAAGACTTCTAAAATTATGCGGTGAATAGCGCACCTCTATCTGAAATGATGAACACATGAACTCAATGAAGTCTTGATATCTCTTGAATATGTAATCTAGCATAATTTTCTACCGAAAAAGGTAGTCTTTATCGGTAAGAAATGGGTTGATTTAGTCATCCCATCTACAATCACCCAAATAAAATCATGTTGTCTACGAGATCGCGGCAACTCGATAATGAAATCCATATTTATCATCTCCCGCTTCCATTCCGAAAGATCTATGTTCTGAGCCACACCACCGGGTCTTTGGTTCTCTATCTTGACTTGTTGGCAAATCGGGCACTTAGCAACGAACTCTACAATACACCTCTGCATACTACTCCACCAATACACTTCTATCAAGTAACGCTACATCTTTGTGGAGCCGGGATGGATTGAATATTTGGAACTATGAGCTTCTTTCATGATCCTCTCTTGGAGTTCATCCACCCTTGGTACACACAATCTACATTGAAACCTTAATACACCATCTCCCCCTTGTTCAAAAGCCATCACTTTCTGCGTATGATTATTTGCCTTTAATTCAAGCAACACAGGGTCTTAGTCTTGTTTCTCCTTCACCTCAGACAATAGTTATTACTCAGCCCCAATCATCACCACTACTCCACCTTCATTGGAATCCAACAATCAGACTCCCAATCGTGCAAGTTTGTGCACATCTTTGGTCAATTCATTCTTGCCTTCCTCAACATGTGCAACACTACCCATAGATAACTTGCTCAAAGCATCAGCAACAACGTTAACCTTACCTGGATGATAGAAAATACTCATGTCATAATTCTTAAGTAACTCCAACTACCTCCTCTGTCTGATATTAAGCTCTTTCTGACTGAATACGTACTGAAGGCTCTTGTGATCGGTGAACACATCTACATGAACACCATAGATATAGCGATGCCATATATTCAAAGAAATTACTACAGCAGCCAACTCTAGATTATGGGTTGGGTAGTTCTTCTCGTGAATCCTAAGTTGTCTAGAGGCATAGGCAATAACCTTACCATTTTGCATCAATACACAACCAAGTCCAATTCTGGACGCATCACAGTAGACAACAAAGTCTTGTGTACCCTCTGGTAGGGTCAACACTGGGGCAGTAGTTAACCGAGTTTTCAATTCCTGAAAGCATTTTACACAAGCTTCAGACCGTTGAAACTTTACTATCTTCTGAGTCAGCTTTGTAAACCGGATGAAATAGATGAGAACCCCTTGACAAACCTTCTATAATAACCAGCCAATCCCAATAAACTCCTTATATGAGTTGGAGATGTGGGTCTAGGCCAGTCTGCACAGCTTCAATTTTGTGAGTGTCAACTTAGATCCCTTCACCAGAAACAATGTGGCCAAAGAACGCCACAAACTGAAGCAAAAACTCACACTTGAAAATTTTGGCATACAACTCTCTATCTCTGAGAGTTTGAAGAACTACTCTGAGTTGACTAACATGATCCTCCTTATTCCTCGAATAAATAAGAATGTCATCAATAAATACGATAACAAACATGTTAAGATATGGTTGAAATACTCCATTCACAAGATCCATGAACGTTGCAGCAGCATTGGTTAAACGAAAAGACATAACAAGAAATTCATAATGACCACAATGGGTCCTTAATGTTGTCTTCGGGATGTGACTTTCCCTTACTCTCAACTGATGATAGCCTAATCTGAGGTCAATCTTAGAAAAGCAAGTGGCACCCCGAAGTTGATCGAAAAGATCATCAATTCTCCGAAGGGGATACTTATTCTTTATGGTGACCTTGTTCAATTGACGGAAATCAATACGTATCCTGAGAGAACCATCTTTCTTCCTCACAAATAAGACCGGAGCATCCCAAGGTGAGACATTGGGTAGAATAAAACTTTTTTCAAGAAGGTCTTTCAACTACTCTTTTAACTCTTTAAACTTAGTTGGAGTTATTCTATATGGCAGAATAGAAATAGGTCAGGTATTAGGAAGAATATCTATACCGAAGTCTATTTCTCTCTCAGTGGGGACTCCGGGAAGATCATCAAAAAAGATCTATAGAAATTCACTTACAACTGGAACTTACTGAATAGGTGGCGTCTTAACACTTGAGTCATTAACTCGGATTAAGTGATAGATACACCCCTTGGATAATAACTTTCTAGCCTTAAGGTATGAAATAAAACGACACTTAGGCATTGCTGAACTACTCCTCCACTCTATAACAGGCACATTAGGAAACTGAAACTTAACTACTCGCATTCTACAATCAACTGAGGCATAGCAAGAATGTAGACAGTCCATACCTAGAATAATATCAAAGTCCACCATGTCTAACTCAACTAAGTCAGCCATGGTGTCCTTGTAATTGACAGAGATTATACAATCATGATAAACTCTCTCAGCTAGAATAAACTCACCAACAGGTATGGAAACACTGAAGGACTCAAGAAGTCGTTTGGGAAGGATATCAAACCTTGTAGGAATATACGGAGTCACATAATATAGACTCGCACTTGGATTAAGCAATGCATATACATCAAAAGTAAAGACTTTGATCATACCAGTGACAACATCTGGTGAATTCTCTTGCTCTTGGCGACTGGTGATAGCATACAAACGGTTTGCTCCTCCGCCTGTCCCTACAGTAGCTCCTCTAAGTGCAGTTCTGTCTGGAGGAGCCACTGAAGAAGATTGGGCTCTATTGCCCCTATTACCATTACCCTTCCTATTCTTAGGGCACTCTCTAATGAAGTGACCTATCTTACTACACTTGAAGGAACCAGTGGAGCCATCAGGACATGCTCCTGGGTAGTTCCTACCACACTTAGCACAAGTGGGGGTCCATTTGGTCTGTTGTGCCACACTACCTTTAGATTGAGTAGGTCGATCTTTGAAATTCTGTGAATTCTAATTCCTGAACTCACCTCTATTCTTTGGTGCGTTGACGAGTCTGAGATTTAGACTCATTTGGGCTTTGATTTGATAGTATAAGTGTCCTCAAATGCCTAATTTATGTTCTAAACTGATGTTAAAGTGTTGAATTGCAGCTATGGAGGCTAAGGAGCAAGGCAAGGACATGACCGGACAAAAAGGAACAAAAAATCTGAAGAACTGAAGAAAAAGCTATCCTGGCGATCACCAAGACCACTCGGCGCACCGCAGAGTTGCTCTTTAGCTCGCCCAAAGTTCCAACATGCCAGCACTGGGGAAGAACCAAGTTGGCGACAGAAATGGGCATTAGGCGGATCGCTGATCGGTTTTGCGACAACAAATTGGATCGCCCAAAGTTACAGGACCTGAGATGCTGTAGGCTAAGGAAAAATGGCGATGGAAGAAGGACAAATGGCAGATCGCCGACCTGTTCGGCAAAGTCTGACTTATCTCGCCCAATGGATGTTCAGGCCAAAAATTGGGCAAGTATAAATTGAATTTTGAAACAAAGATTTAGTATCATACGATCATTCAGTGGAGTTTTCTTTTAGTTTATGAGTTCCATTGTAGACTTGGGAGCTTTTGAGGCTCAAACTTGAAAAGTTGCAAGTGGGTTTTTGGAATTACTCAATTTAGACCATTGTAAAGACTTGAGACCCTTCACCCAGATCATGGCTAATGTATTTGGTAATCGTTTCTCTATTTTTATGATTTGTAGCTAAAACCCCAATTCTTGGGATGTGATCATGTGTTTATTTGTCTAATTATCTTATGGGTATCGTTGTTTGATGATGAAATTATTGTTTTAATATGGGTTTAATCATTAGCTGCGTTTTAATCTATGAATTGTAGTTTCTAATGTAATTCTAATTTTGAGTTCTTGGCTTGCTTGAGAGAGAGGTTTTAGGAACCAAAGCTTTTGATTAATGATTTGTGGGTATTGGGTCGATATGGGTTTAGCTTGAGAGAGTGAATCCTAAACCTTATCCTACAAATCTAGCTCGAGAGAGTGGATGCATTAAGTTTGTGGGCTGGTTATCTTGTTAAGCTTGTGATGTTCGAAAGAAATCACCTGAACCGTAATAGTTGTTCGAGAGAAAATTGTTGCAGCAAAAGTCCAGCCTACCCACAATATTTCAGCAAGTCGTTAAATTTCAATTACCCATATAGTGTAATTAGCTTATAAACAATCGCATCCCTAGAATCCCTCTTTATCGATATTTCCATGTTTTACTTGTGCTGTAGCTGATATTTAACAATCCAAAATCCCTTATCTGACATTCGTTGTCACCCCTTAGACTTGTTTACATGTATTTTCGATAATTTTCATTCTGATAACTGAATAGACCACTTTATAACTTCATAACTGAATCTTAAATATGTACCGCTCCCCTTGGGTTCGACCCTAACTCTTCGTTGGGTTTTATACTTACTAACGATCGTTTACACTTAGAATTGGATGAGGTGTACTTGAGATGTTCTATCAAAATGGCGCTGCTGCCGGGGAGTGGTGTTGTTTAGAATTCTACTATTGAAGTTGAATTGTGATCTTTTTGTGGTTGAACCGACTTACTTTGGTTTTTGTTTGTGTTGCTTGTTGTGAACAGAGGAAGAGATGAGCGTAAATGGGAGCAATGGTATCCAAGTGGGCCACCAAGATGAAATTGGAAATCTGAATGATGTAAATGACCAGATTCAATTTGGTGGTGTTGGTGCAATCCGTCTACCTCCAACTGAAGGGAACACTGTTTTTCACATCACTAGCGCAATGCTTCAGCTCCTACAACTAAAAGGATTATATGGAGGGCTGGCTAACAAAGACCCCCATGATCATATTCGGAACTTCGTGGATGTTTGTGGTCCATTCTCATTCAAGAACATATCACAAGAATCAGTCCGTCTCAGGTTTTTTCCATTCTCTTTTATGGGTGAAGCTACCAAATGGTTATCTAGGTTACCGAGGGACTCCATCAACTCTTGGGATGAGCTTACCACAACCTTCCAAGTGAGATTCTTTCCTCCATCGAAGATGATGACGCTCAGAGATAACATCCAAGGTTTCAAATGCTTGGAAGGTGAGCCAATCCACGAGACGTCGCTGATATTCAAGAAGTTGGTTCTTCAATGCCCAACTCATGGACTTCTAAATGATGTACTGTTGCAATACTTCTATAGGAGTCTTGATTTGGTGAACAAAAGAGTTGTTGATTAACTTGTTCCCGGTGGTATAGTGCACCAACCTTATGAAATAGCGTCTCAACTCCTTGATTGCATGAACAAGATCAATATAGCACGGTACACTCGTGAGGACCAAGTGACTCCTCTTACCTTTAGAATGACAAAAGAGCAGATCGAAAAGGATCAAGAGAGAGACCAAAACATGGCCAAAATGATGACTCATCTGGATATCTTGGTGAAAAATGTGATGGGTAGTGCTGCAAAGAGTGTTAATGTTGTGGGTGTTGGCAGAGTAAATCCCGAAGAAGAACATTTTGAAGCGCTATACAATGAGGAAATGAACTTCCTTACAAATCAAGAAGGAGTATTTCATCCAAACTATTCGAGACCAAGTGGAAATAAAGGATGGAACAGAGATGAGGGCTGGAGAGACCGTGATAGAGATTGACGTGACCGTAACACTACTTGGAAGGAGAGAGAGGGTGACAAGGACAGGTACATCCCACCCCATGAGCGTCAAAAGCCCAAGGAATCAGAAACTGTCCATACAGAAGATATGCTCTCACGCATTCTCAACAAAGTTGAAGGATCGGGCAAAGTGTTAAAAGAGATTAAGGAGGACGTCTCAACTCTCAATCAGACGGTGACTTCTCACTCAGTCTCTATCAAGCAGCTGGAAACACAAATTGGTCAAATCTCAGCCCATTTCAATCCAAGACCAAAAGGAGGGTTGCCTAGTGATACAATGGCAAACCCCAAAAATAAAGCTTATATTGGTATTTTCGTCGTTCCACGACGTTAAATAAGGTGCTTCTTGGGAGGCGACCCAAGTCTTTGATGTTTTTAAAGTTTGTTTGTGAATAACGGGTGTTGATTGTGCAGGTTGAATAGTGAAAAGTTTTGGAAAATGGGTAATTTTGAGAGCAAAAGTCCAGTCGGTGAACCGCCGAAGAGGTCGGCGAGCCCCGACTTGGACCGCCGTTGGAACCACCATCTTGAAGGAAAGCTCTGTAAAACTCGGTGAGCTAAAAGCTCAGTCGGTGAATTGCCGAACAGGTCGGTGAGCCCGATTTTGTCAACCGTTTGAACGTCATAATTGCTGGGAGTCCTGTAAAACTAGGCGGGCTAAAATATCACTCGGCGTGTCATCGAGTTGTTCGGCGGGCATGACTTATACCGCCGAATGGAGCGCGAACTATAAGATTTTAAAGGCCAAACGGTTTAAAATATCAAAATCCTTTCACTTTCTTAAATTTTCAACACCCGTACCCTCTCACCCGACTTTAGTTCTTCAATATTTTTGTATTTCTATTCTCTTACTCTTTGGGATCTGTGCTCAAGATTGGTTTTGGATACTTTGCTGCCTAGCATTACAATGTTGTTTTTGACATAAAAGGTTGGTTTTCGGAACCCCAAACTCCATATGTGGTTGAACTCGAATGCAATTTGTAATGTGTTGTTGATTGTTGTTGGGTAGTTGATTTTATCGTGTTTAACTTTGACTTTCCCATAATTTAGTTGAATAAGTGCCTAATTGTGCGTGATTGATCAATTTTCGTGTCCTTGCTTGTCTATAATCGAGTCTAAATCATTGGGTTACGATATTTATGTGTTGGGTCTAGCGGGGTGAAGTCTGAGTAACCCCGAATTGTGCTAAATGATGCAGTTTTCCCAGTGATGGAGCGTTTGACGTCATTCTTAAGGGCGAAAGACGTCAAATGGAAAAATTTGGCCAAATCGGGGGAAGTATGAGTACCCCGAGGGCTTGGGTAGTATGGGTCTAACCTTAATTTCATAGTGTAGGTGCTTAATTTTAATTTTTGGGGATGCGGGCTTGATTTTGGATATTAGGGTTGATAACAGGCACGTTGGGCTGTTGGACGAGCTGAATCGAGCTCGCCGAATGGTTCGGCGGTTCGCCAAAGTCCCTTTGATCTCCCTTAATTTCCTTAAATTGGTGAGTTTGATTCTGTAACTTTCGGAGATATGCCTGAGCTCGCCGAATTCACTCGGCGACTCGCCAAAAGTCATTTTTGATCGCCCTTCTGCTCCCCTAATCCCTAAAATACACTGTAACTTTTGGCGAGCTACTTCTAGTTCACCGATTGGGGTCGGCGATTCACCGAATGGCCCAGGACTTCACCGACTTGTCTTGAATTTTTAAAAAAATTTCCCTGTAACTTTCGGTGAGCCCGATCTGGCTCGCCAAAATAACTTTGCGACTGGCCGAACCGTTCGGTGAGTCATTCTGCAATTCATTTTCTGCATACTTTTTTGGAATTTTTCTAAAGTTTTTCTACTTTTTTTTGCAGAAATGGCTAGACCCAAAGTGTCCGGGAGAGATATGCTGCCTCGCAAGCGGGCACATGGAGTGGTTATCTATGAGGGTGCAACTGCATCTAGAGCAAAGGCAGCCAAATTCCCTACCAAGGGAGGAAAAGGCAAAGGAAAGGGCAAGGCACCCGTGGTTGAGACACCGAAGTACAGCTCTGACAGTGACAGGGTCTACGAGACTCACCTCACCACATCAGACAGCGAGGGGAATTCTAAGGATTCTCAGGCTTCCATCACTAAGCTTGATAATGACTAGCTACTGCAGGCCCGGAGAGCAAAATTCGCTCCAAGGCGATGTATGATCCGTCTAGCATCCCGGTACCTCAGACTACTCCTCCCCCTCCAGCTGCAGTTCCAGCAAAGACGGTGGTCCCGGTGCCACCAGTAAAGGGTCCTCATCCCCGTTCTCTCAACAGACTGAAGGCCGAGGGATTGAGAACTATTCTTGAGGAGAAGAGATTGTACACAGATGGTGTTGTGGACAGGCATCCAGAAATATGGAACACTCTTAAGTTCCATAAGTTTGAGATTTTCACCAAACCCTGGGGCCCCTACATTCCCAATTAGGTCTGGGAGTTTTATTCGGCCTATGGTGAGCTTCTCCCTAAGGGGAAGAAAATGGCCTACATGTTCCAACCTATTGATTCTGTTATTGTCCTAGGCAAGAAGGTGAAGTGCGACAGTTCTGACATCAACGCAGTTCTGGGGTGCACTTATGACTTCATGCACTAGTATATCAATCTGATCTAGAGGAAGACATTGGAGGACCTAAAGGGTTGGTTGGCACCCCTATCATCTGATACCACCCTGAGGTTGATAGAGGCAGTTGTGCCCATAAAAAAAAAGGATCTCAATATAGAAGCTCGATTCTAGTTCGGGTTCATCAGCTGCAAGATTATGCCATCTCAAAATGAATCCATTCTAAGACACCCAAAGGCGGCATGTTTAGGCTCTATCATCTCTCACCAGAAGCTAAATCTAGGGATGTTGATTGAGCAGAAGATGGCCATGAGGGCCTACCAGAGACAGACCTCACTCTCATTCCCGGTGTTGATCACCGAGCTGTGCAGACGGGCTCGTGTACCTAGATATGAGAAGATTGATGTGGAGGTGACACCCACCTCCTTTATTGACATCCGGCGTATTGAGGCCGAGTACTAGAAGGATGAGGCAGAAAGAAGGAGAGCAGCTCCGGTAGACACTTCGCCGGAGGTTGATGTTACTATGATACATACTGAGGCATTCATGCCTAATCAGGCCAGTGGGTCCTCAGGTACACATGTACCCCCTTATTTTGAGACTCCGGATACTTCTACTGCTCCCCCGCCCCCTAGATCTACTGCTGGTACTTTTGCTTCTAGGCCTCAGATCACCCAGGCGATGCTGTATAAGATGGGGCATTTGGCCCAATCTGCTGATGTGCGTGCCTCTCAGTTAGAGGCTGTTGTTCCTGGGATGATCGAGAGAGGAATTACTGTTGTACTGACACCTCTCTAAGCTTCGATTGATGCCCTTACGATGAGAGTAGAGGTATGTGAGAGAGGACAGGGTGCTACTGAGGAGGTGACGGCCTTGAGGGATGATATTATTAGGTTGAGGAAGGATGTCGACCAACTGAATTCCACCGATTTTACCTCGCTATTTGGGACGTTGGAGATCCAGATGACCCGAGTGCAGATATTCCAGCCTATTTGGATATGCCTCCCGCTACTATGACCGGAGATGAGATTAGAGCTGCTGAGTCTGAGGCTGAGATGGATGAGGAGAAGCTTGGTGATCGAGAAGAGGCTGTCTTCGATGATTTGGCAGATCTTGAGGGCGCTATGGTAGATTCAGCTGTTCAGGCATCTTTGAGGTATGTTCCCATGGTGAGCTCTAGTGGAGCCACGATTGCTGAGACTCCGGGCACTGATGCCCTGACATACGGAGTGACTGAGATGCAGACTTCACCCATGACTATCTTGGCAGGATGATTATATTTACCTCCCTCTCTATTGTGTTTTATTGACTGTTGGTTTTTAGTTGCATTTGAGGACAACTGCTTGTTTTTGTGGGTGTGCTTAGGTATTTCCATACCTACCTCATGTGACTGTTTTGTGAATATTGGTTTTGTTTTGATGATTGTCTTTGTGAATATTGGGCTTATTTGGTTTATATATATATATATATATATATATCTTGGTTTTGGTATTGCGGATGTTTAAGCTTGTGGCCCATAGTTTTGATGTGGAATCGGTTTTGAACCAAATTTTAAAATTTTACAACCTCTTGTGTGTGTGATTGCGGTTGTTCTTGTACAAATTTAAGTATCAGTCATGGTCAATAACGATGACTTTGATAGTGCTCTAAATCAAAAAAATGAATGTGCGGCTATGATGAGGCAAACGAAGTTACATAGGCAATATGTGAACTTTTAGCATCTCGTTGTGACTAGCCGGTTGTCGAATGAGTCTCGTGTGATAAATATTGCACGCTAGCTAGAAAGTGTGGAGTCTTGTTTGATAATGGTATCAATGCCTTGTGTAGTGAGATTACCTTGAACATTGTGCATGATGACACCTAGAATTTGCCCCGTTGGTCCGGTTGACTGAGTGATGCAAGCAATAGACATGATCTTAGGCAAAATTTTTGAAGAGTGAGCTTCTTTGACTAGCTCTTTTGTGGCCACCCTTGTGAGAAGTGTGAATCTTGTTTTGGCACCCATTGAGCCTTACCCCTTTTCTCGGAAGAAACTTGAATAATTGTGACCTCTCTTTATTCCTTCTCCCATAACTTTCATGAAGTATGGTTTGTTTGAATAGCCAACTTAGGCCAAAAGCCTAAGTTGGGGGTGTGGTGAAAGAGAAGGAAAGTCTAGAAGTGAGAAATATTCCCCCTAGTTGGATTGTTTGGAAAAATAATGGAACCCCTCCATATAAAAAAAAGAGAAAAGAGAAAAAGAAATAAAAAAGTACAAGGAAAAGAAAAGACTGAAAAATAGAAAAAGTTGTGAAATAAAGTAGTAAAAATACCAAAAGAAATGAGTTATCTGGTGATTCATGTCTAAATTAAATAATGGGTGCATTATGATCATGTTTAAATGAGGAAGAAATGGAGAAAATGATTTTCAAGCCATATTTCAGGAAGGTAGAAGCCACTAAGCCTAAATTGCCATACATTCGCACTCAGCCTCATTACAAGCCTTAAAAAGACCTTTTTGATCTTGAGTGAGCTGAAAGGAATGTTGATTGGAAAATAAGGGCAAGCCTATGGGTGGAGTCATGCATGTGTTCATTTTTGTGAGTGTGAGAGTTGTACGTGATTTCGGGACTTTAAATTGTTGAGAAATTTGGTGTGAATATGGAATCATCTTTGTTGTGAGGGCATTTGAATACCTTTGTTGAGCTTGAACTTGTATTTGAGGCAAGCATTGTGAGCTTGAGTACTCTTGATGATGGTGAGTCCCAATTTCAAACTTTGAGTGCACAATTGATCATTGTATGAGTAGTTTGAACCTTGTTATGTGCATTTATGTTGAGTCTTATGCAGCACTATTTGTAGACATCCTTGTTGAACTGATTGATCTTGAATTTTACTTGAGAAAAAGCAAAAGTTTAACTAATTTGGGCTTTGTTTTGATAGTATAAGTGTCCTCAAATGCCTAATTTATGCTCTAAACTGATGTTAAAGTGTTTATTTGCAGCTATGGAGGCTAAGGAGCAAGGCAAGGACATGACCGGACAAAAAGGAACTAAAAAGCTGAAGAATTGAAGAAAAAGCAATCCTGGCGATCGCCAAGACTACTCGGTGCACGGCCGAGAAAGTTCCAACATGCCAGCCATGGGGAAGAACCAAGTTGGCGACAGAATTGGGCATTCAGCGGATCGCCAATCGGTTCCGCGACAACAAATTGGATCGCCCAAAGTTACAGCACCTGAGATGATGAAGGCCAAGGGAAAATGGCGATGGAAGAAGGACAAACAGTGGATCACCGACCTATTCGGCGAAGTCCGACTTATCTCGCCCAATGGCTGTTTAGGCCAAAAATTGGGTAGCTATAAATTGAATTTTGAAACAAAGATTTAGTATCATGCGATCATTCAGTAGAGTTTTCTTTTAGTTTTTGAGTTACATTGTAGACATAGGAGCTTTTGAGGCTCAAACTTGAAAAGTTGCAAGTGGTTTTTTGGAATTACTCAATTTAGACCATTGTAAAGACTTGAGAACCTTCACCCAGATCATGGCTAATGTATTTGGTAATCGTTTCTCTATTTTTATGATTTGTAGGTAAAACCCCAATTCTTGGGGTGTGATCATGTGTTTATTTGTCTAATTATCTTATGGTATCGTTGTTTGATGATGAAATTGTTATTTTAATATGGGTTTAATCATTAGCTGCGTTTTAATCTATGAATTGTAGTTGCCAATGCAATTCTAATTTTGAGTTCTTGGCTTGCTTGAGAGAGAGGTTTTAGGAACCAAAGCTTTTGATTAATGATTTGTGGGTATTGGTTCGATATGGGTTCAGCTCGAGAGAATGAATCCTAAACCTTATCCTACCCATCTAGCTCGAGAGAGTGGATGCATTAAGGTTGTGGGCTGGTTATATTGTTAAGCTTCTGATGTTCGAAAGAAATCACCTGAACCGTAATAGTTATTCGAGAGAGTTGTTGCAGCAAAAGTCAAGCCTACGCACAATATTTCAGCAAGTCGTTGTTAAATTTCAATTACCCATATAGTGTAATTATCTTATAAACAATCACATCTAGAAAATCCCTCTTTATCGATATTTCCCTGTTTTGCTTGTGTTGTAGCTGATAGTTAACAATCCAAAATCCCCCATCTGACATTCGTTGTCACCCCTTAGACTTGTATATATGTCTTTTCGATAAATTTCATTCCTATAAGAAAAGAGACAACTTTATAACTTCATAACTTAAATCTTAGACAGGTACCGCTCCCTGTGGATTCGACCCCAACTCTTCGTTGTGTTTTATACCGACTAATGATCGTTTACACCTAGAATTAGATGAGGTGTACTTGAGACGGTCTATCATGCATGTGCACAAACAAATGATGGTGCAGGTCCAGTTAGCCTTTGCTGAAAAGATGATCGGTTTGCATTTTGGGTCTTCTGTTGTCCAGACTAATTACCTGTGGTCTTAGACTTCTTGCTGCGGAACTCCTCCCTATCTCTCAACTTGTCTTCCTCAACCCGATGCACATGGATCATAAGTCTTGCTATGTCCATGTTTCCTATCAACACAGCTGCCTTACTCTTCTTACTCGACAAGCGAGACAACCCAGAAAAAATCAAACTCATACTGCTCCTCCTATCTGCAACCATCTCCGGAGCGTAACGGGAAAGTTGAGTGAACTTGAGGTTGTACTCATGCAAACTCATGGATTCCTGCTTAAGAGTGAGAAATTATCTTACCTTTGCCTCTCTCAGCTCACGGGGAAAGAAATGCCCCATGAATTTACCTTCAAACACATCCCAGCTTACAATTGGAGCCCCCTTCAACTCATCTCTTCTTCCATTGGTCAAACCAAATTCTTGCAACACCATTTAGTTGGTATGCAGCTAACTCCATACGCACAACATTTGCAACATGCATCACCTCAAATACTTTTTGTAACTCTTCCACAAAGATTTTTGAATCCTCAGTGCCACTTGAACCGGTGAAGTCTGGGGGATTCATCCTCAAGAACTCACAAATTCCGGATGTATCAGTGACATCCTTTCGAACCCCTCTCTGTTGACAAGGTTTGTTTGCCAGAACTTGACTCAATATCCAGATAGCATCCCGAAACTCAGCATTAGTGACCTCTCCTTGGGGTTGCATTTCTTGTACATTGGGAACCCCTTGATCTTGAGGATCAAAATTTCTCCTAGCTGAACGACCTCGAACATCTCTTCGTGGTGACATGATCTGAAAGATACACGCAAGCATGAATTAGAAAGAAACTTTTATAGAGTCGAACTCTATCGTACGAAAAGAGTATGAAACAAGTGAGATATTTCCTAAATGTTGTAGCCTCCTAATTATTGGTGTGGCGCGCTTCACACCAATAACCCGGACTCTACAGACACGGCTACATAGACACCCTAGGACTCTTGAACTCTGTGCTCTATTACCAAGTTTGTCACCCCCCGAGCCTATACCCTGGACGTGACCGACACTCGAGAACCATCATTGGCCCCCAAGCGAACCGTTGGCCTAACTCAATACTTACCAAAATACTTACTCATCAATATAGGAACTCAATACACAACTTCAACTCATAAGGATATCATAAATAAAATAGTTTAACTCAATATACTCAAATGAACATAATTGTTCAACTCACAGTCTTTAAAACATCAAAAAAGGAAATGAGAAAAAGACTTCTCAACTACTACTGTCTATATAGCCTCTAATAACTATGATACACGTTGCGACAAGACCCACGACATCTTAGTAAGACTAAAAATAAAAGTGGATTCCCCCGAAGCAATGAGGCTCACCAAAGCTAACTGGAACTGCAAGTGGTATCAACGGAGCACTTGTTGATGACCCTGAATACCTGTATCTGAATCATAAAAAGATGGAGGCAAAATGGCGTCCGTACATTGATGTACGAGCAGGTAAGGGTAGCTCTAAAGCATAAACATAAGCTTGAACTGATAAAAATAAAACCATACTCACCTCCACTCAAGTCAACTCAAAGATACCCAACTCAACTCATTGATACTCAACTCAATGATACTTAACTCAACTCAATATCAAGTCAAAAATACTCAGCTCAATAGGAAAGCAACAAGTAAGATGCAACATATATATATATATATATATAAAGCTATTAAAATAATAGATAATAACTCAACGTATATAAAAATACAATAATAACTCTTTACTCTTATTTGAAAGATTCTCTAACCGACAACTATCATTATGAGCTATGTGATGATACAACCCACACTGCCAGAACTGTCATATACCTTGCCAGAGTATAGGACATCCTCAACTAAGTGGGTCCACTAAGCTGTGCTTAAAAGCAATAAGGAATCATCTAAATAGTATAAACCTTTACCCATGTTGTCATACATGGTTTCTGAGGATTTTGAGTTGTCTGAACTCATCCCCATATCGGTGCTCAATACTACTCCCAATAATATATAACTCATGCTCATATGTTTAAAAACATAACTCTTCCTCAATTTGAGATAATTACTCAAAAGATTTTTCTTAAGAGATGATGTTCAAAATTCCTTATAAACTCATCTAGAAATCAGCGTTTCTCTCATTTTAATGTAAAAGTATTTACACTTGGGAATACTTAGTTCCCGTATACTCATTTTGAAATATGAAACGAATATTTCCTCATACTCATACTCAATTACTCAAGTCTTAAAGACAATTTATAAATAATAAATAAAAAAACATCTCAAATTGACTCAAAAAAGGTTTCTCAAACTTTACTCTTAATCTTTCCTTTAAATTGAAACGAAGATTATGATTAGGATATAGGATCTCTCAATGATTTATGGAGGCTTAGATAGTTGATAATAAGAAACGAGCGAAGACACAAATTGGAGAACACGAATTGGTCGCGAAATAATTTTTGAGACAGAAGACTCTGTATCCTCTCTGTGACGTGGAGAGAGGGGTGACTATCTGAAAGTTGAAATTCGAAAATGTCTCCGCGACGTAGGCCCGGGTGTATATTTTTGCCCGATCTTTTCTTTCACTTCCAAGCTCGATTCAATTCATACCCAATGCAATCCCGTGGTCCAATTTCACTAAATTTCACAAATCTAGAATATTTTCAATGAAACCCATATTAAAATCTATCAAGGGACTCAACTCGTTTGCAAAACCCTCACCTCAAGAACTCAAAGACCTCCATAGATAGCTAAAACTCAAGAACTTCTCAAGAACTCCATAAATCAACTTCAAGAATGAATTCATGGGTAAAATTATACATGATTGGTGTGAGGGTGAACAAACCCAGCACTATGAAAGCTTACATACCTCGAAAGAACTAAGTTCTTGGCAATTTTCCCAAAATCTTGAAGAACTTAAAACTCCTCGTTTTACCTCTTGAACTTTGCCCTAGTTTTCCAAACATTTTTGGACTTGAGTGACAACTGATTTTAAACAGCTTTGACCCCTAATTGAAAGAGAAAAACGTTTAAGACTAATGGGGTAACGAAAAGACCAAAATACTACTCCTTAAAATGGATGAATTTCCTTAACTGGACATGATGTACTCAAACAGGAATATCTCCCTCATGCAACGTACGAATTTAACAAACTTGGCGGCATTGGAAAGAGGACTCAACGACCTTCAATTTGACACCTCAATGGCTCTCTAACTCATCATGTACTGAAAGTTACGATCTTTTGAAGTTGACCAAAAACTCAAAAACGACCAAAGTTCAAGGTGTTACTGTCACGCCCCAAGCGTACACCATGGACGTGGCCGGCACTCGAGAACCATTGCTGGCCCCAAGCGAATCCTTGGCCTGGCTAAACTCTCAGCGGAAGACTTAATCATCGATAAATGAAATCAAATGTTAACTTTACTCAACTTATCTCAAAAGTAAACTTAGAATGATTTAGAAATAAAATTCAACTAGCCAAAGTGGCAACTAAAGTCTCAACATAAACAACTGAAAATGAAAAGACTCATGAACTTTGTCTATCTATCTATGAAGCATCTACTAACTGAGATGGGCATCAAGACAAGACCCACGGCATCCTACTAACAAATTAAATGACTGAAAGTAAACAAGGATCCTTCGGAAGCAAGGAGGCTCACCAACAACTCTGAAGCTCAACTGGATCAACGAAGCGCTGGATGCTGATCCTGGTTACCTGTATCTGCATCATAAATGATGTAGGCCAAATGGTGTCAGTACATGGAATGTACAAGCATGTTAGGGGAACTCTAAACAAGACATAAGTTTGAACCGGAATTGAAAAAACACTTACCTCTTCTCAACTCAACTCAACCTCATTTCAATATAAAGCAATAGAAATAATGCAGTATAAAGAAAATCTTTAAAACAGTAGATAACAACTCAATGTATTAGAAAATACAATATCAACTCTATTTGTATACAAAATTACAAAATAAAACTGTTGGAAGATTCTCTAACGGACAACCATCACTATGAGCTACGTGATGGAACAACATCTAGCCCACGCTGCCAGAACTGTCCTATATTTTGCCGGGGTATAGAACCTACTACTAGGTGGATCCACTAGTCTATGCTTAAAAGCAATAAAGGAATCATCTAAAAAGTTGACCCTTTTCTACCCATATTGGCTACATGGTTTATGAGGGGTGTGAGTTGTTAGAACTCTCCACCTTATCGGTGCTCAATACTAATCTTAGTTCATTATGTTCTAAAGAAAACATTTCTTCTTCCTCAACTTTGAGATTATTACTCAAAAGTTTTCTCTGTAAAAAGATAGTACTTAAAACTGCTCATGAACTCTTTTGGAAATCGGTGTTTCCTCTCATCTTAAATGCAAAAACATTTGCTCTTGGGAATACTTAGTTCCCATATATCATTTTAAAGAAAATGAGCTCAACTCTACTCTGTACTCAAGTCATTTAAAGCAAGTTTTAAAACAATGTGTAAAAGACATCTTAAAATGACTCGAAGAACTCTCAAGACTTGACTCTTAACTTTACCTTGAATCTGAATTTTTAAATCAAGGTTATGATCTCATGCTATGGATGATTTATCGATGTTTAGACATACCTCAGAGTGTAGAAATCAATTAGAAAACATAGGTGTGATTCGAGGACTCATACGGAAAGAAGGTCGAAAGGGTAGACGACCTGGAGACCCTGGCGCAGGGCACCAGAAGCTGAGCTACACGAGAGAAGTTGGGGCGCACTGAGTGGCGCGGCGCCTCAGGAGCCAAACTGCAGACGCCACTTTCTGGCTCACTGCTGGCGCGGTGCGGCAGCCCCAACCCAGATTTTCCAGATGAATTTTCTTACTCGTTTTCTAACCCCAATTCGCCTACAATCGAATGGTTTCTTCGCCAATCACTTAGATTTGAATACCCAACAAAAGTACACAAGCATCTACTCAAAACAACTCTTAAACGCCAAACGATTACCTCAGTAAATCATCAAACCCATTCTAATTCAAGAACGAAAACAATACTTCGAGAAACCAATCAACAACTCAAACTCTTCAACTTTAAGAATGAAATTTCGCTGAAAATAACATGATTGGAGTGTGGGTGAATAATCCAACACTATGAGAAATCACATACCTCTTAGGGATTAAACCCTTGGCGAAATCCGCAACAAAACTCAAGAATCTTGACGAACGCCTTGAACTTTTCTCCTTTTCTACTCTTCTTGAACTCCTCTAAAAACCCTGAGCGTATTTTGGTTTGGGAAAACTGAACCAAATCAGTTTAGACCCCTAATTATTTACTAAAAATGCTTAAATCTGAAAGAGTAAGGTAAAGACCAAAATACCCTTCACATTTTCGGGTAACTTTTATTAAATTAACAGCCCGGCTTCAAACAGTCATATCTCCCTCATACAAGCTCAAAAATATCAAAATTTGTGGCGTTGGAAAGAGTATTCCAAGACCTTTCATTTGATATCTTATGGGCCACCTAACTCATCTTGTACCGAAAGTTATGGTCGTTTGAAGTTGACCCAAAACTCACATCTTAAACATAACTTGAAAAATTTCAGATTTTGCTATTTCAAATTTGATTCTTTCTATTTTTAGCTCTTTCAAATACCGAGGTGTTACAGTTACATGAACATTGACAAATACTCATATTTTGAATTATTTTTTCTAATAAAATTAATAGATCAAGTTGTGGGAGAGGCAATAATAATAAGAAAATACAAAAAAGGCACATGTTTGGGGTAAGATATTTCTTCTTTGTATTTTCATTCTTTATTCTTTTACCCTCAAAAGAAGGAATTTCTTCCTAATTTTTCTAAAACTGCGGACATCAATGTTGTCCATTGAATTATTAGTTTTGATGTTAGGTCCACTATTTCAAAAAATAGATTTTTACTTTTACATATAATATGATAATATAGTCATGATAATTATTTTTAATATATATGTAAGTAAAAATGAATGAATAAAGTAAAGTGTTGGTGGCAAGAAATTTCTATTAAATGAAACACAAGAGTGAATATAACATGACCATATATTTTCGTCTTCCTTCTTCAATGGCTATGAATTATTCCATATTTTTTTCTTTTTCTTTTATATTTATATTGAGTATAAAACTTTTTAAGTATGAATTTTCTGTTATTTTATGTTCATTTTTATCTAAGAAAATGTTATGTCACAAGATACACTCCTGGCTAGCTATATAAAAAAAGATATGAAAATAGTGATTGATCATAAAATGATCTTGAATCAAACTAAAGTTTCTATAAATAATACTTTAAATTTTATTCATCTATTAATTTTTTTATTGAAAAAGTTAAATGTTGTATATCAGGATACAACTTCTTTAAGATACTAAGTACTTTCATTAGACATGTAACACCCCAGAAATTTTTTGAGCTAAGACTCGAACCATCCTTCATTGTAAGTAGGATTTTACCGAGAAATTTTAAATTTCTTAATTGTTAAGGTCACTAGATGTAGCACCTTGAGTTCCAAAAAGAACTAAATTGGAAATAGCAAAATCTGAAATTTTGCAAGTTATGCTTAAGTTATGAATTTTGGGTCAATTTCAAATGACCATAACTCTCAGTACAGGATGAGTTAGGTGGGCTAAAAGATAGCTAATGAAAGGTCTTTAAATTATCTTTCCAACGCCACCGAGTTTGCTAAGTTTCGAGGTCGGATGAGTGAGTTATGCCCTTTTGAAGTCAGGTTGTCCAAATAAGGAAAGTTACCCGAAAATAGTGAGGGTTATTTTGTCTTTTCCTTACCAAATCAGATTTCATTCGATTTTAGTAAGATTTTAAGAGTCTAATCCTATTAGATTCAGTTTTATAATCCTAATATATACCTAGGAGTTTTAGTTGATAGTTCAAGAAGAGAAAAGAAGAAAAAAGAGGAGAGAATCAAAGCGTTCGTCGAGGTTCTTGAGTTTTGTTGCGGATTTTTGCCATGGGTTTGATCCCTAAGAGGTATGTAAGCTTCCATAGTGTTGGGTTCATTCACCCACATGCCAATCATGATTTATTCAGCGTAATTTCGTTCTT
>JAJONR010002520.1:0-88123 GCA_029582245.1 Solanum etuberosum | reverse complement strand
CCCCCCCCCCCCCCCCCCCCCCCCCCCCCCCCCCCCCCCCCCCCCCCCCCCCCCCCCCCCCCCCCCCCCCCCCCCCCCCCCCCCCCCCCCCCCCCCCCCCCCCCGCTTGGTGATAAGGTGGGAACGTATCTTAGCTAGAAAAGGTTGACTGTAAAACATTTGATTATCAAGTTTGAGCAATGTTGTAACATTTTGTAAGCACTTAGTAGTTCTAATATGTGTTTGTCTGCATTTCTATATGTAATTGTTTTGTTGATTTGATTCTTTGAGTAACACAAGTATTTCTCTGTAATTTCCAGGAAGACCGAACCAGAGCACATTATAAGCAGGTAACTTCTGTTGCTATTCTTTTCCCTATATGTTGCGGTTGGATGGTTCATTGTTTTTTCTTATGTCAAGCACTTCGATTAGAGAGTTTTTGCAAAGATTCATCCGCTCGATCCCTTTGTCTCTAGCCATATATCACGTAATTCACATTTATGCCAGCAAAAATATCTGAATGGTTAAAGAACCAGGTTGATACTTGAAAGAAATAATGAGGAAGTCGTGCTCAATGGAAAGAGAGTAGTTCACTATTGCATATGTGGTTAGATGAAACAAAACATAGTGGTGGATAGGGGTGAGCGTTCAATTCTTCGATTATTTATTAGTGCATACCGTATACTGAACATAAGTTCATTTTTTTCTAATGTTGTTCTTCGGTATGGGCCTGATTAATGCGCTATTAATTAATGCAACAATAGTGGGTTCTGGCAAGTTACACTGTGTGACTGATCCAAAAGCTGCAATGAATTCACTGTAGCTAAAGATTAGTTCCCTCCTACCAGTTCATCAATTTATGCATTATTCTATTATTATCTACTACAATTTGTTTATATTATAATTAGTGGTGGCAAATGGTCGGATTGAGCTAAAATGAATTGGATTGTAATCCACCCATAATTATTAATATGGGTAAATAGTGGATTGGGTAAAATGGTTTTAACCCCCTTTAATCTCATAAAGCCAATAAGCTTTAAATCTTTGTTTCTTTTTTGTAGTTACTACTTACTACTAGACAATGGTCATATTTCTATCTGTCATTATTCTTTTTACTTTCTCCTTCCTCCATTTTACATTATTCCAGTTTGCTGCTATCAAATGCTTTAGTGTCATAACGTTTCCATTTATTTTTTTTTGTATATAAATACACGATAAAGAAAGACGAATTAGAATTGAACGAAACTTGGGAAACGAAATAAATTTCAAACGAATATATTCTCTTTTTCTAATTCTTACTTGTTTGGTTTCAACTTATATTTTGATCCAGTAAATTATATTACTTTAACCCTTTTCTAAAATTATTTAATGAGTCGTTTTAAGTTCAAATTATAAGGTCAACTCAACAAATAGATCTTGATTCAACCCATCAAAATATTGAGTGAATTGGATGGATTATGTAGGTTTAGATTAGGGGTGACAAATGGGTGGATTGAAAATGGATTGGACTGCTATCCATCCATACAAATATGAGTAAAAATGGACTGGGTAAGATATAGATTTGGTAAAAGGGTCCACGTTAATCTCCTAAAGCCAAAAAACTTAAACCTTAAACTGGTCAGCTGAATATTCTTTGTATGCAATTTGCAAACTAAAATCTTCAACTTTCAACTGGTGCCTTAATTACTTTCTCTGCATTTGTCTTGCCAGTGGCCTCTTATCACTAAATAAATACACACAAAAAGAAGAATGAGTCGGAAATAATAAAGGAAAAGAAGAACTGCTGTAAGTGCAACACAATTGAGCTGGAGCGTATAATGCCCCAGTGAGACGTAATTGATATAAATCTAATTATTTATAGAGTAAATGACTCAACATATTTAACCCTTAAATAATTAAAATGTGTGCTTTTATGTGGTCTACCACCAGCTGCTCGATCAATAAGTTATGAAGCACCGTCAGGTTAGTGGTTTATCCATTTGGGCCCATGAAATATGACAGATTCGATTCTGAGTTATAATATAGATACCCATATTTGTCCATATTTTTATGGTTCAAAAATAGATTGAAATCCATATTTACCCATTTGAAATATAAATGATTCAACTCATTATAATATGAGTTAAATGGACTGATTTTATAAATATGGGCTGAAATTGCCGGCTCTTATAATTTTCTCATACTATAAACTAAACAAACTACTCACTCTACCTCATGTGTTCCCTAAACTTCTAATATACATTCTAATTAATACAAAAAGATATAAAAAATGCACAATGAATCAGCTAATGATAAACGGATGACGACTTCTGCTTATTTATTTCAGTATATGTAGAAGTCGAGAAGGCTTTAGTTCTCATTTCTTTTAGTAATATCTATTCAATGTTTTGGAATTGCTTTCATCTTCCAATACTTAATGTTGTATTAACTCTTAAAATGTCTTTATTCATCTAATCAATCAAGTTAATTAACTCAAGTATTCTTATCTTAATGAATACCAACATTCTCATCCTTCCTCTCAAATAATGGGGAATCTAAGGAGGTGTAATTTAAATAGTTATTTGCTAGAAATAAAATTGTGCTTTTTGATGTGGTGGTCAAGCAGCAAGAAGATGTACACTTGTTATGCAGATTACCTTCTTTTTTTTTTTTTGAGAAAGATAATGTTGTATTCCTCAGCATTAAGGATATGCTGGAGACCTCCAAAAATTGGTTTCCAACAAGAAAAAAAACAAAAAAGGCTAATAGATTACAAAGTGCCTATATAATCCAAAATTTGTGCAGCTTCTTCTATCCCTTCCTCTTTACACCAAAAATAAAAAGTAGTCAAGCAGTTCCATTTGATTTTCTCTATTGAATTAGCCTTGTTATCATAGCATCTGTCATTTCTTTCTTTCCAAATAGACCACCAAATGCATGATGGTATCATACTCCACCACTTTTTCTTAGATTTTCTCCCCCCTCTGCTGATCCAGCAGCTAAGTAGATCACTTTTGAACTAATCTGAAATTATATATCACTTTCTTATTAAATGATTAATTATTCTCGAGAGAATTGTTGGACCTGTCAATTAAGATCCTATATTTATTATGTTTACTTCGTGTGTGAAAGATCATTAGATCCTACTTAATGCTCCAGCAACTAAAGTTCAGTCGGGTACCCTATAACTGAGAACAGAAAGGAATACCGAAGTTGTAGAAATAAATAGAACTGAAAACCGGAGTTTTAGAAAAGATAGATCCAATACTGAACCAAAGAACCGAATTAGTTCGGTTCAGTCCGGTTTTTCGATATTTATGCCCACCCCTATTGGTGGACATTCATCTTGCATTTCCGTACAATATCTTATGAGGTAAAAGGACTTCAAGTGTATTTTTAAATTAATATATAGCTCCAATCTTACAAGAGAATGAAAAGAAAAGTTAGTATATAGGAATAATAAATAATGAATGCCAGTTAAAATTCTCAGTAACAAGCAGGTTAACACGCCTAGAAGAGAAAAGGAAGCAGAACGAGATCATCGCCAGATTTCTCAATTATAATGGGACTGTTTCAACTTGTAAATCCATTCACTTCAGGATCTTCTTAATGTAACTACATTTCGATCCAACTGGATCTGGTATAACTTTGATATACTGACTAGCCATTATAAGATTATGGTTATCCAAGAACCCAATTGTATGATCCAGCTTCTCTTCCTGCTTGCTGATTCAACCTTTTAACTGAAAAATCGTCTGTTGACATTGGTGTCATTTTCTTTTCTGAAAGATCATTTGAAGTGTCAGGAAAGGCGCTTTAAGGCCAAATGATGTTCCTGATAAATTGTTTTCCAAAGAATCCTGTAGTATTACATTTTTTCTGAAATTCACAAGCGCTTTTTGGATTGGTTTACATCTTATCAAAATATGTAGGTATTTTTCTAAAAGAGGAAAGTAATAATTTCTTTAGGGAAAACATGTTCAGTGACTTGTGATGATAGACTCTTTCCACTTTTTAGGTGTGCAATATAGTTATGGTCTGCCTTACTTTCTCCTAGTATTCAAGGCCCGGTAGTAAAAAAGAAGTTAAAATCCATGTAATTCACAGAATTCCTGCAGTTTGATTTCCCTTTTAAACAACATTTTTCCATCCTCCATTCGGCTTGAGGGAATATATATAGCAACGAGCCATAAGTTCTTTCCTTTTCAATTTTTGGAATTAGAAGTCTAAATTTCGATGTTTGCCAGAAGAACTCGAGGCTGGCTGGTGAATGGTCATGCTAGATGTGTGATAAATAGAGGATCGTTCCATAGTGAGTGAATCTTGGTTTTCTTCTAGTTTTCGCGTCATAAAGAGGTTGTACTGTGTGCTATGGTCCTCCAATATTTCACCTCCTAGTTATATATTGGATTGTGATGGGGTAAAAGCAACTTCATGGAATGATATATAGCAATTGTTACCTCTATTATGGTGGTTGTTTTTCTTTAGCAATAGATCCATTGTGTAGTCTCACTTTTGAATGTAAGGTAAAGTTAAGTTAATATTGTGTGACACTGCTTCGCTGTTTGAGTATGCATGAGAATTTATGGCTTGTTTAAGCAGCTAATTTTTGATATTGTCATTAAGCTTGTTAGTGCTTGGAAGAATAACATTAGCAATGTACTTATGTAAAAAAATATACATTAGCAACATGGTCAACAAAAGGACAATTTTCCTCTGCACATTTAACATTTCTTGACGTTGTTTTTCCTGCAGATAATAGAGAGAGTGATTCCAGTTGTGGAGAAGCGAAAACCGCCTCGTGTCCTGCGAAGAGTTTGCTCCATGCAGTGGTAATCTATCATTATGCGACAGGCATAGTTTAAAATTAATGCCTTCTGATATAGATAAGAAATAAAGGAGCCTAACCATGCTTGGGGGTAAGTGATATAACATCAGGATGGATAATTTAGCGGATGATGATTCTTTCTGAGTGGTAGTGCTTCCTTTGTAAAGAGCAGTATCGTATAGTATCGTGGCCTGGAAAATCTATAACGGGATCTAATATTTATGTAGTGGTGAGGGAGTTCACCGAAATCAGAACAATTATTTATTTAGTTGTAGTTATAGGAGGTTTAGAATGCAAATGCCTCACTTGTTAGATTGGATACACACAAGCATGGGAACGAGTGACTAATATTTTGTACTATTTTTTTTGTCAATGGCTGGTTATAGCATTTGCTAGCAAGAATGATCAATGATATCATCTCTCCCGTGCTTGACATACGCGATGAACTCATTATGTTGGGCTCTTTCATGTTAGTTGGGGATATAATTGATTTGTGTCAAAATTTGGAGCAAAAAAGGTAAAGGAGAACAGTTTGAAGGAAGTGAGGAGTTTGTAGTCCTGGTACTTGGGACTGCACTCATGATTTTGAGCCATTCGGACCTCTAGATGTCCCAGATTAAAGGAAAACTACATACTTTTGTCCCCTCAATCTGTCACTTGTCTTGCCTCGCCATCATTTTATTTTTTGGGATTTAGTTTTATTACTACATAATTTGACAAACATCCCCCTCATATTTACTAAATTCCATTATGATTACATAATTTCTCGCTCCCCTCTTTCTGCTACGTAATTGATGTTGAACAATCATCGAAGGACCACTAGTTAAAGCATAACTACATCAAATGTATGTATTTGTGTAAACATATATCTCTTTATTCATCTTTTTCTAAGTATATATTGATGCATAAATATATTAAATACATTATAAATTTGATATCAAATACATAAATACATTACATTAAATATATCAAAACCTATATCCAGGAGGGGGTCAGCGGGTTCACGTGAACCCCTCCTGAGATCATATATAGTAGTGTTATATTTTAAAAAAAATATTTAAACATAGATATGTGAACCCACATTTGAAGTATTATATAATTTCATGTGATGATGATTGGGTGCATCTTTCTAAGTGAGGCTAGAAATTTGAATATTTTATTTTCCTTTCTAAAATTGGGTAATGCATCTCTAACTGGTTCGGATAGATCAAAAATAATTTTGGACCTATAATTTTAAATTTTTAATGGTTTTCAATGATAAGAACCTAAATGTTAAATCGATCAAATTTATATTTTAAATTCACCTTTTGTAATAGAGCACCCATCATCTCAAAAACGCCTCTGCCTATATCACGTACTATGTACATATACACTTGATTTAATGCCTCACGCAGTCAAGACGGGGGCTTTTATAACCAAAAGCCAAAACATATACACCAAAGAATAGAGGACAAGTCATGTGTGCAGTGTGGTAAATCTTAAATTGCATGCGTAATCTCTTACTTCCCTGTTCCTGTCTTTGTTCCCTATTATTTATCTGAACCCCTAATTTATTTGATAAATTTTATTTAAATATTTAAATTAGAAGATATTCTAATTAAATAACTGAATATATGATAAAGTATTATTATCACCTCTTGTTCATATTTTGAAAAGTTTTTGCTGTGTTCTTAAATGTCATTACATAAATAAGTTACAAATATGAAAATATGTCCCTCTGTTAATTATACACATCAACATCCATTTGAATATGTTTTTACACTTGTTTTTCAAAATATGTATAACTAAAGAAGATAACATAATTTAAGAGGCTAATTTATTAACATAATAAGTGTTTGAGAATATACGGAGAAACTTTTAAAATATTATGTTGGAAGCACCTAATAGGAACATTTTATCATGTATTCCAATACATAATTTAAGGAGCTGTGAATCCATTTAAGCCTAATATCTATACTAGTAGGAGTACAACACAAACTAATTAACAAAAGATGAAGCTGCCTCACTTATCTTCCTCCATTAAACCAAACAATATATGTGCTTCTGTTTCTGCCAAAAGAAATTGGAGAGTTCAAAAGTTTCTAGGAGCAGTTCATATTTTTGTCTTGTAGTTATTTGTCTTGGTATATACTTAATTGACTTTTTATACTTTTAATGTTTTAGGTCCACAAAAATCACACTCCCTTTGGTAATATCCAAACACTTTTTAGTGCTCATATACTAGTAAAAAACAAAGTTAAAATTAAAAGAATAGTATATAATATATGATTAGTGGACATTACTAGAAACTAGCAAGTGTTTTTAGAAGTAGTGCTAGTGTCTCATGCCTGTGGCAGATAGAGGCTTGGATTTCTTTTCTGGACCTTATAATAAAATCCAGTATCTTTATACTACTTTTTCACTGTGCTCTAGATTTACGTACGTTTGACCTAGCTACTATACATTGGAAATAATTTTGGTTTAATTAACTTTGTATACTACTTCCCCGTTTTATATTTTATATGATATAGTTTGATTTGGTATATCGAGTTTAAGAAAGAAAGAAAGACTTTGGAAACTTGTGGTATAAAATAAGTGATAGATATTTGTGTGATTATAAATCATTTCATTAAGTTAATATAAAATGTATTATTCTTTTGAAACAGACTAAAAAAAGTGAGTCATATAAATTGAGACAAAGAAAGTATAACTTAGGCGAGAAGAAGTTGTTCGGATGATAAACAAGAAAACTCTTTTACTATTAGTAGATTATGAAACAAATGGATTACTAAATAGTACTAATAAGCAATTGCTTGAAAGCATTAACATGTGACAACCCACAACCTAGTAAAAGGTAAATAAACCTAGAATTCTACGAGCAAAGACACAAATAATTATCAGATTGTACTCAAAGTCTTAAACAAATGAAAATTGGGTTCCCCAAGACCCCTATAATAGAGTAATAAATTCATAATCACAAAAAACTAATCATTTTGAAATAATAAAGCCCATCATCACTTATCACTCATCTCCATCTACCCCAAAATCATCATAATTCCATGTTCCACTTTTTCTTAAAATAAAGAATCTTTCCGTTTGTTAAATTATTTATTTTCCGCAGACAAAATCATTACAACTTTTACTGTAAAAACATTAAAAGAAAAAATATATATACTAGTACTATTTGTTACTCTATTAACAGTGGAGATAATAGTAAAACAACAAATTTCAACAATTACCCTTTGTTTCTTCAGTCATTAATTGTTTTTTTCGTTTTGCAGTTGAATTATCACAAGTTATTCTATCTTTTTTATTTGAACTATTATCATTTATATATTTAAAACATACTTAGTTAAGATAAAAAATAAATAAATAACTGATAGTTGATCTAATCCACTTCAATTTGTGTTTTAATATAGATCATGATATAGTTCAAATAGAAAAGACAAACAACTAATAGTTAAAATAAAAGATTATAACTCAAATGTGTTTTTAACTCTTAACAGTACTAGTACTAGTAACACTAATAAATTTTCTTCGTCCCATATTATTTGTCGACTTTTTTTTTTTGCACGTTCATTTGAAAAATTCATAAATAAAAAAGATATTTTTATTAATATGTTCTTCAATTTTTTTTTATGCACTGACAATCCATATCGTAGTCAATCTAGATCTCTCTCGACACGGAGAACTTCTCAGATATCATGATCAATGATTACAATTTCATGAATATATACTAAAAGAAAATACAGAATAATTTCCACGTCGACGAGTAAAAAGGGATTGCCTGAGATTGAAGAAAACCAACATTCACAAAAGTAAATTTGACAAACCCATTTAAGGACGCTTATTTAAGACGATTCAGGGGCAAACCGAGTTCCTCTGTGGAGAATATCCGTGAGGGAGAGACATGTATATTTCCTTTTTCGGAACATATTAAGACTTTACACTCTAACTCACTTTCATAACTCTAGGTGTCGTCGCCGTCCAACTTAGAAACCATTGAACTAGCTGTCGGAGAAGGGAACTTTGACGTATTTATATGTTTTATCTATTAATATTAAGATTAACAAAGATTTTATTTATACTTTAAAAAGAATTAATTTTAACATAAAATGAGAAATATTTAATTAATTTTTATAAATTATTTTTAATAACGTGAACAAATAATATGAAATCAAATTTTCACTCCCAGCACACATCTGTACACAAATTCAAAAAACAATTCCCGTGAAAAGCCTAACACACTGACAACTCTCTTTAACACCTCTCTATTTTCTCCTCTTTCTTTGTGTACTCTGTTTTTTCATCCTTTAAATTACCTCAAAAAGCTTACATTATTTGTTAACTCTCTTTAACTCTCCACTTTGAATTTAGCACCAGTTTTCACTATGAAAAATGTCTCTATGTTTTGTGTGTTTTTCTTCATTCTTGGAAGTGTAATCTTTCAGCTTTCTCAAAGTGCAACTGTAATAGTTGATGGAGTTTCACTATGGAAAAATCCAATTGTCCACATTGGTGATTCCATTAGTAAGTAGTTTTCTTTCTATTATGAACCATTTTGCTGTTTTTGGTACCTTTTTGATTTGACCAAAATTTATCTGTTTTTTTTTTTCTTCAGTTTTTCAGCACAAGTATGAGTATAATGTGTACATTTTCCAGAATCAGAATGCCTTCAATATCTGCAATTTCACTCAAGCTACACTTCTTACTAAACCTGATTCCAAGTCCTATACTGTAAGTTCCTATTGCTCCCTTTTGGCTCGAATTTTGAAAATTCTGAGTTTTTGAAGTTGTAATTTTGAAATATGAAGTTGTGTACTGCACAAAAGTAAATTTTTGAGAACTTGAAAATATTTGACCAACAAATTTTTTATAAACTAACTTTTTTAAAATGCTACTAACTTCTTGAACATATCCAACTTCAAATTTGAAATTGAAAAGGATTTTAGGGAATTCTTTCAATTTCTTCATAATTTAAAGATTCAAGCTTGAAGGGTTAGTTTTTACGCCAAAGTTTCAAATACATGCCTTCAGTTTCTTCAAATTTTTTCAAGATTCAGGGCTAGAAATTAAATGGATGTTCAAAAATCTGCAAAAAGATTCCATCTTTTTAATTTTTTTCTGTTGAATTAATTTGCAGTGGCACCCATCAAGGCAGGGTGTTTTTTACTTCTCATTCAACAATGGGTCAAATGCAGCATGTTTACAAGGCCAAAAACTAGCAATTAAGGTGTCTCTTTCAATTCCGGCGACAAGTCCTGTCTCCTCGCCGGATCATCCACCGGCGGGAGTTCCACCGGTGATATCCGGCGGCGTTGTGTCATCTTCTCCGGCATATCCATGGCCGTTTCAGCCGCGAGAAGCCACTTCCCCTAGCCCTTCACCGAGTGCTCTGTTTCCGGCAAATGGGCCAATGGTGCCGGAAAAAGGAGGTGAAATTCCGTTTATTAACAGCAATCCGGCGGTTCCATTACCAACTGGTGAAGTAGACTCTGCCACTATCCGGCCTTTGCCAACTTCTCATTCTAATCACCAGGTAATTCATCAACTTCTACTAACATGTTTCGGATATAAAATTAAATCGGCTTTAGATATTTACTTGACTATAATAAATTTTAAATTATAAAAATATGACAAACTTTAGAAATGGATAAGAAAAAGAATGTCATATAAATTGAGATAGAGAAAATTAATTTTATCCCGAATAGTTTAAGAGATGAAGAATTTAGTTAAGGTGTGTATACATACAAGTAGTGTGACGGGAGCCTTGCTATGAACAAATATTTACTAGCGATCCGTTTTGGTCTAAAGAATACTTGTAATAAATTGGGGAAAACTTAGAGAAAAATTTGGAAAGTGGTGTTTGGTCATTTCAAAGTTCTCAAATACTAGAAAAAAATTACTCCATCCGTCCCTTTTTATATGTCATCCCCTTCTATAAATCAAAATACTTGTCATTTTATAAAATTTATGCATAAATTACCATATTTTGCCTATTATACCCGTGATAGAATAGTTAATTAATCTTGAAAATGTATTCATCGTTTATTATAAAGTTGACTTAAAAAAATATTAAATAAGAATAGAAAGGTAAAGTTACATCATTTCTTAATGCAAGTGCAAAATAAAAAGATGACATATAAAAAAGGACGGAGGGAGTAGTATTTGGGCCAAGTTCTAATATTTGGAAATTTCAAAAAATTCAAAAATTACCTCAATTTGACATATAAAAATACTCATTATTTATTAATTATACCAACTAATATTTGTTACTAGCTCCTCCGGAAAAGTTCGAATTCTAATTTGAATGGCAAAATTGAGAAAAAAGAACAATTTATTTTTAATGGGTTATAGTTTTAACCGAATCAATGACAAATTTAAATATGTGATTAATGTATTGTCTTGCTTATATTGTTATTTTGTTGTTGTTGATTGTTATCAATTTGTTATAAGGTTATTTTTTAGCGGAATATATTCACTATAAATAAATAATACAAATTTATGAGTATTTTTAATAATTTTTAGAACTTATGAGTATAAATAACATTTTTTGAAAGAATCAAATATTCTTGGAAAAATTAGGGCCAAACATGGTGTAATTTGATCAAAAAGTTGATCGAAATATTATTTGCCACGAATATTTAAAAACTTGAGTCAAACGCTAGGTAAGAAATGTTTTTTCCGAATAAGATGTTAATTCGAATTAGTCAATGGTATCAAATATAGGATAGAAAATAAAAAATGAAAATATAAGTGGTGAGTCATCATGTCAAAAAAAGTAAAAGGTTAAAGAAAGCAAAAGGAATAGTGGTAAAGTTTGTTTAGGATTTTTTATTTTTTTTAAGGAAGAAAGTGCTTAATTTGATTTTTTTGCGGTCCAGATAATATACTTTTTTAAGAGAAAATTTTGGACTCTCTTCAATCTTTTATTTTTATAGGAAAAACTACTTCATATTTTTTTGTTGGACAGATAACAGATTTAAACGATTATATAATTTTACTTAATAAGAAAATAATGAAAAAACCTTGGACGTGCTAGTACCAATATTTTGCTTAACAAAGAGTGAATATTGATATGATACCATTAAAATTATTGGAAAAGTACACAAACACCTTATTTCTGCACATTGAGATTGTGTTTATTTTCCTTCTTTTTTGTCCTTCCATTAATTGTTTTTATCCTTTTGTTTCCTTTATCAGAGGTAGGCGTGTTAGTGGTTTGGTTATTGGTTAAAATCAAAATCAAACCAATCTAGTCAGTTTTTTAAATTTTTCAAACCAAACGAAAAAAATAACCATCGGTTTGGTTATTGACGGTTTGGTTCAGTTTGGTTCAATTTTTCTGGTTTTTTCTGTTTGAAAGTAATAAATTTTTGAGGACATACGTATCTGATAGACACAAACACCTAGTATATGAACAATCCACTGAAAAACTATTGTTGGTACAATTAAACAATTAAACAATACTAAAGTTATCATTACATGAACAAAGTGATTCAATTAAGAGAAGGTGTAACTATCTTATGAAAGGTATGGTAGGTAAAGAAGTAATGATTTTGATGGACTTGGATTTATGATTGTAATAGATGAGTTAAAATTTAAGTGTTGGGCTTGAGAAAATGGTAAAGTTAAAGTCTTAAGTTACTTAAAATTTAACAAAATATTTATATTTTATTTATGAATGATATATAAATAATTATAAAATTTATAGATCTAATTTATCGGTTCGGTTTGGTTATTTTTGCAGTTATTCTTTAGTAAAACCAAAACCAAACCAAATAGTATCATTTTTTCAAAATTTAAAACCAAACCTAACCAAATCAAACCAAATATCAATTTTTTTAATCGGTTTGGTTCGGATTGCGGTTCGGTTTGATTTTTAACCATAACCATGAACAACCCTAATCACATGTGTTTTTTTTTCTGACATCATTATTATTTATTTCTTTTCTTTTTTGTCTGTTTTATCTCTTAATTTATTTTCCCTTTTCTTGTTTGGTTAGTTTATCTCCTTTTTATTTTTCTATTCTCTTTTCTATTTTTGAAATCTTAGTCTTTTTATTAATAAAAAACAATAGACCATGACAAAAAATAATTCAGAAAAATACTAAACAACTATTCAAACGAAGACTGATAAATAAATAAAGGAGGAAACTTGGAATATAAAAGATTCAATTAACCACACACACACACAACAAAAAAAGAGATTCAAACTAGTCTAACTTAAAATTTTAATTTTTTTAGGAATTTTTAAATTTCAAGAACGAACCCAAAATAGAAAAAGATGACAAAAAAGAAGAAGAAAAAAGAAAAAGAAAGAGGGGAATTTAATTTAAAATAACCCAAAAAGTGAAAGAAAAAGAAAAGAACAAAAGGGACAAAAGGAGGTTGATGATGGTGGTACTGATTAGATTCATTATTAATTCTAATTATATTCCTCATTGATGTTTTTAAGTTTAAATAATTAATTAATTTAATTGTTTGTTTTGAAATTTGGAAATGCAGGTGGTGGGGTTTTCAGCAATTCAAAGAGGTGTGTACATTGCAATTTTCTTAATGATGCTTTAGACAATGCAAAAAGGAGAGAGAGACAGAGAAAAGTTTGAAATGTAAAAAGAGAGATTCCACTCTTGGGATGTAGTTTTGATTCTAAAGTAGCATTAAAAGGGGCTGATTAGTACTCTGTAATATTGCTATCCTTTCACCCTACTTTCGTATTAGTTTAGTTTTGGCACCTTGTCATTTTACTCCTTCCTGTTTTTTTTGTCATCAAATGCTATTTCCTTCGTCTCAAATTATTTAATCAAATCATTTGCCATTTTAGATGGGACTTACGGACTAATACCTCTCGGTGCATTTTTAGTGTGCCTAGCCTTGAAGCTCATCTCAGAACTCGCACACTGTAAAGAAATGGATCTTGAGTCTAACTCAACCCTAAAAGTTAGCTCATGAGGTGGCAATTGTCCAAGTCTTATCTTGGACCTAATTCAACTCACTCATATGAGAAGATTGTCCAAGACCATATGAAGAGATCATCCATCTTTTTTAATTTTCATCTGATGTGAAACATAAAAAAACACTGGTATTAATAAGGCCTAACAAGAATATGTTTGAAGATTCAGGATTACTAGCATCCTTGTAGTGAGCTAAAAGCCCAAGGCCGAATGTTCCAACAATTTCAGGTTTTAATGTATAAAGCCCAAGACTAAAAGCTATGATGGCATCTGTTCATTTAATAAGCACACTGTAGTGAGCTAAGGAGATATGTTAAAATAGAATTGCAATTTGCAAGGCAGGCTAAAAAAGGTCGTTTGGTAGCTGATTAGAGTTATACAGAAATTAATGATACATGAATTAGTTATGAGTGAATCTATGTATTATTCTATGCAGATATTAGTTATTCAATCTCCTATCCCGCACAAAATAACACATAGATGTCCTCATAACCTACACATATACTTAGTTATGCGGGTTTTTAAACTGTCAACCAAACATCATATTAATTTTATATATGAATAACTTATTTCCTATCTACCTACCAAACGACATAGAAGTTATACGAAAATCAACATATAAATAACTTATTTCATATCCAGCAACCAAACCACCATAATTAAACGAACACACCTTAAGAAAAAGTGATACAAAGTGCTCATAATAATGCTATGCTTTTATAGGCTCAATTACAAACTCATAACCACACAACAAATTGAACCTAGTAATCACCAAACTCTCTTTTTACAATCAAATGAAAGAAGTAAAAAAAAGAAAAGAAAAGAGTTTTAGAAAATAACAACATTCATGCTATGTTGTTAGCCTTTTTAACCTTTTCTTTTCACAGATTGATTCTTAGTTCTTATGAGATGAATGAAAAACACAACAAGAGATAATATTAAGGCTGATCCTGCAACAATAGGCACACAAATTTTTGAGCTCTTCTTAGGCACATTGTCATCTTCCTTTTTCCTTGATGTTACACTGGCTTGATCATCTTTATGTTCATCCCTCGAACTCGAAGATTCAGGATTATCATGACCTACAAAATCTCCACGAGGCTCGTTGCTCTGGATGTTTGAGTCTACATTTGGTATTAATTCATCCTTAACAACGTGTTTTTCGACTACTTCACGGGGTTTTTCTATGCTTTCTAATACATTCTCCACAATTTCTTTCTCCTTTTCTTGATTTTCCTCTGCTTTTGGCTTATCCATATCTTCTTTAAATGTGACTTTTTTAGAAATCTTGTTAGCTACAATTGGTAAATCTTCATGCTCCTTTACTTCAACAAATTCAATTCCAAGAATCCCTTTTACTTTCTTTGGCATTTTAACTGTCAATATGGATTTTTCATCATCAAATCTAGCCTTAATTTTATCCAAGATAACCCCATCTGGAATCTTGATAGCCTTACTAAATTTTCTAACTTCTACATCTTTTTTGATTAATTTCCACCCTACCATCACGGTTTCTTGAATCGATTTTTCACTCCTTATCGCGATAATAGTACCCTCTTCATTAATATCAACCTTAATGTTTTCTTGTATATAACCTATATACAGAATTTTTACATATTAGAAGTAAGTACAAATGAACATGAAAATGGAAAAAAATTACTATGTATATGACGAAAAAAGATTGACCTTTCAAGTGGACAGTAAGGATGAACATTGTGGCTGTTTCTGTAGACTGGAAAAGAAGGCCAGCTCTATCTTTTGCAAATTGGAATTCAGTAGAGGAGGATTCATTTGCAACTCTTGTTAGTTTGAGTCCCATTTCCATTTCCATTTTTCGCGGTTTTTATCTACAAGAACTTTGATTTTGCAAGATGAAATGAAATTCTTGTAAGTCCAAAACAATGCAAATGCATATGCTAACATAAACATGAGAGAAAAAGAACATATACTTTGCTTCATGACAAATTATACTTTGATTCAAGGATTATAACTTGTTATAGATGAAAGTTTGTTTTCGAAGTTTTGTCACAGTTTGATATAAACACGTGAAGTTATTGACGACAACAATAACATAATATTGAGTGTAGTTTCACAAAATGGGTTTGTATGGTATGGTGTGTCTTGTGGGATAGGCAATCAAAAAGGAAAAGGCCTTGTCAAATATGTGCACATTGCCTTTCCAATTGGACTTCATTTGTACTACACAATGTAACACTTTTTAAGTTTAGTATTGCATACGATTGATTCGAAATTCTTCTTGCAGCTCAAAATCTATCAATGTTTTACAAGGCACACTTTTTTCAAATTATTTTTACTATAGGTCAAGTGACACTAGCATAAAAAGGTCCATCAAATATGAATAGGTCCTAGCCTATGTTTAATATCTTCCAATAATATTATTCTACTTTTGTTCAGCATCGTGCTAATAAGAGTTGGATCCAGAATTTTAAGTTTATAATTTTTAGATTACAACTTTTTTTTTTTACTCGGTTCTGAATATATATTTTAAGACATATTGCCCCAATATATTTTTTTAAACAAAATATAACATTTGAGCCAAAGCTATTGAGTTCTGTCTAATTCTTAACTGTACAAATCCACAATTAAAATTACTATTAACTTCTTCTAAAAGTTCTCTAATTTAGCATTAGATGTGATTCGAAGTATTATCTACTATAATAGAGAAAGATTTTGGGTCACAAAGACGAGGTATATCGAAGCAATCACGATATGCAAGCAAAGCTCATGACCTACTTGCAAAGTCTTTAGCTAAAGGTTCAGTTTCAAATGTTTGGAATTGAGTTATCTTTAGTAGAAAGTGTTTTTATGTTCAAAATGCAATTCGATCTAATCAAGCTACTCTTGTGTCAAGTTAAGATGTATATGTGATTGTTATGAACAATTTTAAGTGACCATCTATATATTTCCGCTTTTATATTATATAAAATCTATTTTCTTGTTTCCAATTAGAAATAGAAGTGCTTGGACCATAAAGATGAAATATAGGGCAATTCGGTGCGTAAAGCATTCCAGAATATACATTAACGAAATCGTTTTTTAACTTTGAGTTATCCATTTGAAAATTAGCTCAAATCTTCCTCAAATTGTCTCCAAACAACCCCAAAATTAATATTCAAGCCCAATAAGATGTTTCGAACAAAATTCGATATCATCCAATTAAAATAAATCACAACTACGCTGATCAAAAGATTTTCAAGTTTCGTTCTTCAAACTTAAGCAGTATTTTCAATGTTATATTCATATTTTTTAAGAAGCTAGTTGTAGCGTAGTGGTAGATCTCCCTGAAGGAGCTCGTATCCTTGGTGGTTAGCGTTGTTAAAATTTAGATTTCATAGTCATATGATTTCAATGCTTTTAAGAGTGGGTGGGAGTGGGGGAGATGAGTTTGACGTGATGTTGATAAATGGTAAAGGCTAATATGATGGCTAATTTCTCATAAAGACACACTAACAATGCTCTTGGCCTTTGCACATTTATCCTAAATTGGACATGTAATATAATGTTGCATACTTTCTTAACACCAACTTTTTAATAAAACTTGTGGATCCAATAAATTGAAGAATGAAGTGATAGGCCTCCAACTTAAAAAGTTATATAAAAAATCAATGATAAGACTATAGAGTCAGTTATGATCCATTAAGTTAGCTCAGACTTGGACATTGGTTTCCAAATCCATGTGATGTGTTTGTGTTGGATCTAACTGAGTCTTATATGCTCTTGGGCCATCAATCAATTGGGATATGCATGTTCTACTCAAAGCTGATGGATCTAGATTAATAACAGAGTCTGTTCGATTAAACTTTTAAAAAGTCAAAAATATTTATTTCTCTTCTTGCTTCGCTATTTAAATTTTAAATTATGGTTTAACTTGTGATCACTCAATTGTTCTAAGTTTAACTTGTGTTTATCAAATAATTCTGGGGATTAGTTTCAATCAACTTAAAGTTAAAAAATAATCAATTCATTCCACAATAATTTATTTTGAAAAATCAACACTCACTCAATTCATTGATCCATCTTGTGTACTGTTTTATCACACTTTAAAATAATGAGTGAACAAAGTGAAAAGATTATGATTTTGGAATCGTGAATAATAATAAGTAAATACAAGAATATTTTTCTATGATAGAATAAGGCTATCATCATTTATTATTATATTATATAGTACTAAAAGAGAGAGAAAACCAACTTTTGGTAATTAAAGCATAATAAAAACTGGTCACATACTGGAAGGGGAGGGGCCTTTTCTCATTTTGGCCTCTCATATACTTTTGGTAGGTATAGAAAATGACAATTCACATTTATTGTAAGTTGGTATATATACTTCTATAAATCTTATCTCATTTGAGTGAATTATCATACCATTGCCCAAGCTGCTTTGATTGATGTGTTAGAGAAAATGGTACTATATTATTGATAAAATGGTGTGTTAATCCTATTTTGATACACCATATTCATTTAATACAACGTAACAAGCCAAGTAATCAATAAAAATAATATTAGGTGTAACTCTATAATTTATCCCAGTTAATCCTGATTAGTATTGTTTTTGTTTTCTTTCACATCTGGTGTATCCAAAAAATATTTTAATAATACTTAGTATATAGGAAGCTCATTCAAAAAATAATGACAAAAACACTCAAATATTAATGGTTCAAAGAGAAAATATCCATTCAAATAATAATGACAAAAACACTTCTTATTAAAAGAGGAAAATATTCAGAGACAAATATCTGTAGGCTCTATAACTCTTTGCTCTAAAAAGGAAGTTAATGTATAAGAAACTTATGTACAATTTTAATACTAGTAATAAGTGAAGAGGTATATAAAAATGGTTTATTAAATTTGCGATCCTGATAAATAATAAATGGTGCTATATATATCCATCTTTACACTTCTACCAATTAGGTGCAAAGTCAAACCATAAAAATAAAAGAATAAAAACTTCTTCTATATATAATCTATCCTCAACTCCAAAAAAAAAATTGGAAAAAAACATTAAATAATTTTTAAAATAGAATTAAAAAAGACCTCTTATAGCCACAATGCTTTTAGGCAACCCTCAAAAATGAGAAAACTTTACCTACTTGTTGAATTTTATAGGAATTAATTTGGCCAATATCAAAAGCAATATTATTTTATACTCTAAATAATAGGGGTTTCTATAGAGGATGTGCCAACGAATTGAACACCTTTTGGAATTTAATAAAGGATTCAATGATGTCACGTGAAGAAAAATAATATAATATAATATAATGTCAATGGCATGATTCAATCTTATTGCAAATTTTGCAACTTGCAAGTAGCAGTTGAGATGTCCACATGACATTTCCATGCATCTAATTATTTGGCTACTTGGTTAGTAATTATTTTCTATAATGTTTCTATCTAATTATATAATTCAAGAAATGGACCTTCACACCGTTTGCATGAAATGGTTGAAATTCTTTCACTTTTTAAAAATTAGGAGGTTTCGTATTTAATATTGCCTTGGCAAATATACAACTTTTACTCAACTTCTCAAATATGGTTGGAAGCCTTACTCTCTTTCTCGATTAGCCTAAACTTAGTTTGATAGAGATTTGAGTCCTGAAAAATGAAAAAATAATAATCTGAAAAGTGATTTACCTTGACTTTGAATTTTGAATAGCCGAGTTAGTGAGTTTCGAAAAACGAATATCTAAAGCAAAACATTAAAAAACACTCTAATGTTTTTAAAATATGCCAACAAATTCTCACAACTTCACTATCTAATGAGTTATAAGTATAAAATTGAAAAAAAATTATGACTACCTCATACATGTGTTATCAATTAATCTCACAATGAGCTAGGGTGCATGCACTAGTTGTTGGTATTTCGTGCAAGGTAGTTTGGTTAGGTTTCCAATTTTCTTATACATATACTAACTTTTGTATTTTCGTCATTCTTTAATAAACTAAGAAGAAAGAGGAGAAAAGAATTTTCAAAAGGGATGATTATTCATTCAAAGAAGCTAGGGAAAAAGGACAAATATATTCCCGAACTATCGTAAATGGTATGCAGATGTACTCCGTCATACTTTTGGGACATTGGTGTCCCCGCCATCCAAAAACTAGAGCATATATGCCCTTCACTCTAACGGAAGACTAAATAGGGACACGTGGCGCAAGCTTATCCGTCGATAAGATTATGACATGTGTATATCCGTTAGTATAAAGAGTATATATGCTCTAGTTTTTGGACGGCAGGGGCACCAATGTCCCAAAAGTATGACAGATACCATTTACGATAGTTCGGGGGTATATTTATCCTTTTTCCCAACAAGCTATTCAAAAAAATAGAAATCCAACAATATATTCAGTATAATTTTACAAAGTGGGGTCTGACGAAAATAGAGTATACACAAATCTTATTCCTATCTCAGAAGTAAAGAGATTGCTTTCGAACAATCGAGTGAAGGGCAAAATAGTCTAAAACAATAGAAATTATAGAAACTAAAAAAGAGAAACAAAATCTGGCCATTGAGTTCAATATGGTTAAAACTTTAAATATAGAAATTATAGAAACTAAAAAAGAGAAACAAAATCTGGCCATTGAGTTCAATATGGTTAAAACTTTAAAATAAAGGAATAATGTCAAAAAGCAATAATTTGGCAGTTACTTCATTTTTGTCCTATAGATAGAAGCCATTAATATAGAACTTCTCCTAGATATTGGAAAAAATGTTGAGGTCCACTTTCTTTGTTGCCTGCCATAATATATATATATATATTCAGCCAGCTAATATGTGACATATATTTATTTTGCAATTAAAGCACCACCTTCAAAGGACTTGTAGATTCATTCAAGGAAGGCCTCAAATATCTCTTACCACTTAGTGGCCTCTCATTATCCAATTGGTGGTAGCTACTAGTATATTGCATAATGTCAAATCTTCATTTTTGAACTTATTGATGATGTTAACAAACATGCCAGCTATGATCCAGTTCTCAAAATGAGCAACTAGCTGGCCATAAATATATCAAAATCTAGAAGGGGTTTAGGGTGGGGGGTAGGGGGAGTTGAGTTCATTTTTTTACCATGTTCTCAATGCTTTGACAAATTAAGCAAACATGTGAGATTAAGTTTTTTTAAGATGCCCATTTGTTTGTATCTGGTGTTTGGATCATATCAACAAACTAACAAGATTTGTTGGAAAAAGTTTCAGTTTTATGCATTATAGTGTAGGTAGGTGTGGAGAATACGGATTAGGGGTAAAAGGTTTGAAGAAGTAGGGCATTGTCTTGTTGTCCGTTCATATATAGTAGTCAGTATTGCTTATGTAGTTTCTTGTTCTTCACACTTTGTTACTTGTACCTCAATTATCATATCGTTTTGTTGTAGTTTTTGTTCTATTACTATCTGTTTTTTTTTGTTATTATCTGTTATTTCTTGTACTTCCATTACTTGCTTTTCGAGAATGTTTTACCTTGAGCCGAGAGTCTATCGAAAACTGTGAGGTAGAGGTAAGATATGTGTACGCTTTACCCTTCACAGACAATAAATATGTTATTGTTGTTGTAATGTATCCAGTTTTTTTATATATATAATAAAAGGGTGATTTACTAGAACAAATAACTTTGTATACCAAGTCTGACATTGTTATCTAGACTATAGAATAATAGCCTATTTCAAGCCCCCATTGTTCTTGACCCAAATTACACTATATTTTTATATTAGAAAGTAGTAAATAACATATAAATATATTGACTTAGCATCACAATCTTAGAATCTCCATATTAAAGGTAGTTGAACAGCCAAGAACTAAATGCCTGGATCCAACTGTGTTGATAGTGCGAATTCTTTACGTTGTCAATATATATAACTTTGGATATAATTCCTATATCTTTTTTTGGTTTTCCATATGTTCAATATCTACATTAAAACTTGACTAAATTCAAATTTACATCGAAAAGTTCCATATTGGACTAAAGCGCTCTCTACCAGGTTCATTTGACTTATGCACATGAGTTAAAACAAAAAACAAGAAAAGAAAGTCATGTTAGTCTTACCTGACACATTTATTCACATAAGAGAATTAACAAACGTGGCTTCCATAAATAAAATCATTGTCTAAGTCAACAAGAAAACCAGAGTTTTGACCAAAATCACATGTGGAAGAATTGTTTAAAATTTTCATGGAAGATAATAAAATGTAGAAAACAGCAACTCATTGTTAATCAAATAGAGACACACAGTCTATGACAAAGCCAGTTCTAATGTCAGAACAAAAACAAAATTGGGCCAACAAAGGCAACTCCAAAAGTATCAATGTTTTGGGATTTGCAAAAGAGTTGAGGCTGAATGGTCAAGTGATGAACAGAGACAGAACCTTTTAAAAAAGAAATGTAAACTACTAAACAGTCAATGACATTCCTTTATACTGTAAAACTCATTTTCTATGCTTTATAGGAGAAGGGAGAAAGTCATAATAAAATGTAAATTTGGCAATATCATTGACATGCTTAAAAGAAAATGTCAAACAAGAAGATAGAAACAGAGTGACAATGAGTGATTTTAACATCTTTATCTAGAAAAATTCTAATTCAAAGGCAACAACAACAAGAGGACAATCTCATAAGTGGAGTCCGGGGAAAGTCTTGTGTATGCAGTCTCTTACCTTTTTATCTGTTTATGAAATGTACCAAAATATATACCAAGATTGCAAGCAACAACAACAACTAAAAGAAACTGAAAAAGGAAACTCAGTTAAAGAGTTAAAAAGCAAACTTAAGTCATAAGTGATTATACAATCCCAAACAAGATGAATATCACCAGAAATGGATCAAAGATCCACTTTTTTCCTAATTTCTTTACAAATATGAGGTGAAAATACATGATTTTTACCTCTTTAAACTACTTATTTTTCTGGCACATTACAGCACCATTCTCCCTCATCTAAAAAAAAGAACAAAAGGGGAAAATCTATATATCATATTATCCTCATGTTCTAAATAGATGGCTTCCCAACAATGCAACATGTTGTTTCACTCATGATTCCCTCGTCCGATAGAGTCGAGGCCTTCAGTCCTGCTCCGAACGATCCTTTGGAATACTTCCCTAACCTGGCGCTCTAAAGGGTCTAATCCATTCTTTAGACCATCATAAACAAGCCCAAGTTCATGAACTCTTAGCTTCACTTCTCCATCTTTTTCCTCTGTGATTGGGAAATGAACAGTATCGATCAATTCATTCATGTGGTTAGCGCATTTCTCCATCTCATGAATCTCCTTCAACAATCCACAAGCATTTCTACGATCCCTCTTCTTCGATTCCTCCAAAATCCTTTCGTGGAGGGATAGGATTGGGACGGCCCAAACGAATTGCCTAGTCACATAAAAATGTGTCTGCAGGCCACGGTCCTGGCATGGTATTGCAGCCACAAGTGCCCACATTACAAAGTATAACACATAACTCATTGTGAAAACAGCCAAGGTTAATCCATTGGTAGCAATAATTTCATTGTTTTTGGGAGCAACTAAGTTGTTACCAATTGCTTGAAGCTGCCTAGCAGCAGACCAATTCCTAGAAACACTCCACGACAACGATCTAAAATGCCCTAAAGACTTATGATCATTCTGAGTATTGTTTCGCCCAAATGACCTGTTTCTATGGGCAACAGATGTATTAGGCTCCTTCTCATCAAGCATACCAATTGCAAAATCAATCAAAGCCTTCTTGGCACGACGAAATTGACCTTCACCAACACACCTCTGATTTTCCAATGCACACAGAACAATCTCCAACTGCTTCTGCCACTGCTTTATCTGCTCAATTCCATCCCTTATCGCGTTACAAACATCCAACCCCTTCACACTCCTATCGAAATATTCAGTAACGTATCTGTCCATCGGAGGTTTGTTCAAATTAGCAGTATTGTTGAACAAAATAGACCTGAATTGCTCCTGGCAACAGAGGAACACATCCAACAGCTTACGGATCCACGGAACCGAAAGCAATTGATCAGAATCAACAGAAGATAATTCATTAAAACGCTCAGCCACTTGCTTCTGGAAAGCTTCAAGTTCTAGCTCTTGGCTAGTCGCCTCATGAGCAGCTTCCATGGAATGCACCTGATCTCGGCGCATACTCAAAAGAGATCTTCCAAAATTTGTGAAAGATGCAGATGCTCCTTGATAATCTGTAACTGGCATTTCTAGATTACCCTTCTTTTTTTTTTTTTCACATGAAACGAAAATTGAAAATCTGAAATTGGAGAAATGAAGTGAAAAAAAACACGAAATTCAGATCAAACCCAAAAAGCAATGAAAAACTTAAATTGGATTTGAGAGTCCCCAAATTGTCAACAACCAAATACAAATGAAAAGATTCAAATAAGGATCAGAAAATTGTTGAAAAAAATGCAATGAATTAAGAAGAGAGAAGACAAAGTCCACAAAGGCAAAGAAAGAGGATGTTTTTGGTAACCCTAACAGGAGGAAAACGCCCTTATATTGTGCTCCATTTCGACCGCGTATATGGCTTTGTTGGAATTTTCTTTTCTTTTTTTTAAAAAAAAAAGAAATTTCAATGATTGTAAAAATTGTAAATTCTCAAAAAGGTACCCCACCAACTTTAATGGAAATTCAATGAAAAAATATCTTTGTTAAAAAGAAAAAATGAGATACGATGGATATATCAAATAAAATAATAATAAATAAAAGGGTAAAGAGTAAATTAAAAGTGCTTGGAAGTTGAAAAGTCACCAGTTGAGCTGATTTGGCTTATAAGCATTTGATTTTATAATTAAGCATTTGATGTACTTTTCATACGCATAGATAAATTAAAAAAATATTTATAAGCCAATTTGATTGATTTATAAACTTAATTAAATATTCTTTAAATTAGTGTTTGGTTATAAACTTTAAATCAAATATTGAAAATTTATCTTTCAACATCTATTTAACTAAAAAGTTTACTCAGAATTTCAAGAATATGATCTTCAAATATTTTGAAATTTTCAAAAACTGATTCAAACAAATTTTTGAGTATTAGAAACTTTCACTCACAAAAAATCAATTTTTTTCCGAATAACATAAATATTCAAAAACAACTTTAAATCTCAAAAAAATTCAAATTCAAAATTTATGGCCAAAACAAGAGCTAAGTATCATTAATTAGGGCGTAAATAAGAAATTTGATTTAAATTTTTAGGTTAAGTATCACACGCAAGGGACGCGTATGATGTTCAATTAAGATGGGCCAATGTAAGAACGTGTAACATAAATTTTTCAAAAAGAAGAATCTATCATATTGACTTTTATCCATTGGATTTACTTTATTTGTTTGATCTGAGGGTGGAGATTAAATAAAATGTCTAATATGTACTATTTGGGTGAACCTTTTTGGTCACCTTAGCTGACATAGTCTTGTGAAACATATGATATAATCTAAGATAATACATAATAGAAATGTAGTTAGTCATACCTTTCATAATTATTTTTTAAAATATGTTGAAAGATGCAGTATAAAAAAAATATATTTAATCTAATTAAATGTCATGTTCTTAAAACGAGAGGAGTATTCTCCCAATCCATTTTAATTGTCATGCTTATTAGTATAAAGTATAAATAACTGATTTAAAAAAATTATGACATACTCATAATGTGTTATGGTATTTTAATTATCGTTTTAGCTCAAAATAGTCGCTTTAAGGATTCAAGAGTATCATTGAGAATTATTTTCAATTATATTCTTTAATATTTATATTAATGAAGTACTCCCTCCGCCCCGTAGCTCTATTTTAAAAAATGTGCTATTTTTACCATTTTATTTTGATTTAAATAAATTGTGTTCCACGTATCAAATTTATTGCTATTTAGTTAAGTGAACCTAGAAACTATATCAAATGTGTACTTCTCCCTCAATCCTAACTTATATGACACATATTTTTTTAATTTGTCAAAAAAAAATAATCAAATTCCACTTCTACCTCAATAAAATAATTTAGAGTCAAATAAATATCTAAGCCTTTAAGGTTTGTTTTAGACCGTAATATTTTATAAAAAGAATTGGTGTCAAGTTAAACACTGTCATAAAAATTAAGTCAGAAGAAGTATTTAATTAATTGATAAATTAGTCAAAATATTTCTTACTTTTATGGAAATAAGTAAATTTCTTAAGTGGTATGCTCAAGCTAGAAATACCACTTAATATGGGTTGCAATGAGTATTTTTCTTAATACTACTCAATTTTCAAAACACATCTAATAAATAAAAATAACTTAGTCAATAAGATGGGGGAATGATTAATGTTTAATTGCATATTAGTTTTGACCTTACACCTAACAAATAAATACTAAAAAAGATTAATGTGCTGAAAAAAATTAATAGCATTAAATTGAGATTAAAAAATAAAGAAAATAATTTAATTCAATTACTTTTCAAAATTAATACTTTTTGAAGATCAAAATGAACGGAAGATGAAAGTATCTGATAACTACATTGAAATTCGACTATTTTAAATTACGCTCCTTCGAGGGGAAGCGTTGTCTCTGCCAAGGAGATGGAGTATTAAATAATCATGATTGAGAAAGAATTTATATATATTGAGAAGGGAAATTATTTTAGTACTACTAATATATATGATAGAGTGTGTGTTTCTAGAGAATCGGTGGTGTTGATATTTTGAAGTATTCGACTCAACGTCATCATCTTACCTTACCTTAATTAAGAAATTACGTAACTAAATATATTCTAATAGTGACATGTTTGGCATCTAATCGGAAAAAAATATAAATCTAATTGATTATCTTACTTCTTAAATGAGACAGAGTCTTACGTATTAGTCATCATGTAATTGAGGTAAAAACCAAATCTATTTTTTAATTAAGAAATGGGAGTGTTTAATTTACCATTAACAAAATTGAATCTAATACCTTAAAGAAAATATTAACCTCAGAGAGAGAATAGCAGATTATTCACTTCATATTAAATTAGTTATTCTGCCTCAGACTTGATAATTTAGTTTATCTTAATAAAATGCCAATAATTAATTATTCATTACAATTGTAAAATCCATCTGAAATGATAAATGTGTCTAAGGTAAAATATTAAAAATGTTTCTCTAGGTAATTTTTCTTCAAATTTAATTGCATAAATAATAGATGCCTTATGTCATATTAATTCATTCAATAACAATAATAAGCTGAGTCGTCTCATAGATTTCTTTTTTATTTCTCATTGTCACCTCAAGATGTAATTAGTTATTTTACATGAGACGAGAACTATTCTTCACTCTTTAAAATGATGTCTTTCACTTGTCTTAACATGGCGCTCTTTCTCATTATCATCTACCCATCTCTTTCCTCAAGTTATCAAGTGTTCGTCACTACTATAAGTAGCATTCAAATTAAAAGCACATTTTGTGCTAAAAATAATATATATAAAAAAGGAACTTAATCCATTTCTTTTAAATCCCAAAAAAAGACAAATAAAAAAGAAAGAAGAAGAGGTCGTCGTGGATGCACAAGCAGAAGACTAAGTATTCAGCACTATAATACAACGATAGTGAAAATACTAACGTCACACGTTTTGTCAAATCAAATAAATGCATAAAATTTGTATTTTACTTCCCCTGTCCTACTCAACTTCATATTTTAATTTTTCAAAATTATATATTAAAAATAATACAAGTTACAATAATTAATACTAATACACGTATAAAAAAAAATTACAATCAAAGAATAATTCACTCATCACATAAAGTGAGATAATTTTTTTTATTAACCGAAAAAGTAGGGTGAAAGTGTGATTGTTGTCAGTTGTCAAAGGGGTATAGAGATATGTCTTTATTGGTGCGTAAGGTGGACTGGAACTGGACTGGACTGGGTCCGCTAGACTTCTCTAGAAGTACAACCTCTAATTCTTGCATTTGATAATGTCAAATGGAACTCTATCTAGTCACCTACGAATTCAATAATTTTAATTCAAATTGTATATTTATTTTAATAAATGTAATGTGTTGATGAATATGTTACAAATTATAGTAAGATACAATTGAAAAATAAAATCATTAAAATAAGTATTTAGATTGAAACACAAATTTTTCACTCTTTTAAAAGAAGATTTAAATTCTAAATTTGCACAATAACACCAAGTACCTAACATAATGAATATGTATAAGCTATTAATTAAAACTAATAACTTAAGTGAAATTTAGAATTTCAAACACATAAACTTTAAATCATGACCCTACCTCTACATATAATATACTTATCCTCCTATAAATAACTTGATTTATTTGGACAAGTGCACATACAAGATTTTGAAGGCCGAAAAAGTATTGGAAAGAGGTGATTATACATGACGTGGTGCAACTTCATATTATCGAGGAAATGACTTTAGATAGATAGGAGTAAATCCGTATTAGGGTAGAAGGTTAGTAGGTGTCGTAGAGTGTTGTCTTACTCTTGTAAAGGTTTAGGGCCGGTCATAGGATTAGTCATGTCTTTATAGTTGTGTTGTTATTGTTTTATGTTATCCCATTATTTTGTTGTTGTCATTATTTTTCTCTTGTAAAATTTGCACTATTTTTCTTTTTAACTACGTTTTCTTTATTATTTTCTTCTTTTTTTACTTGGATTAGGTACACTTAAGTTGAGGGTCTTTCGAAAATAACTTTTATACCCCACGAGGTAGTAATAAAATTTACGTACACTTTACCTTCTCCATTTCCCACTTTATAAAATTTTACTGAATATGCTGTTATTGTTATTCTCACTTTGAAATACTTTTAGATATAAGGGATCGGTAAATTTACTCATTTGGGGAATAATTCACTCATCAAGATTTTGAATAGTTTATTTATATATCAATTTATATACGTTGTAAAGTCTCTTGGTAGATGACTTTCAGTTTTCTTCTATCACAACTTTAGTTTGTCATTTATGGTTTTACCATAATTCTTTACGTTATTAGTTTGTTATAGTTGTGTTGTATTATTAATACTCATGTAGTTTGTTTTTCCTTTATCTTATTGTTTAGAGTGTATTTTCCTGTATCAATACTATCATGTTCCTTTTAAGTACACTTTTTACCTTAAAAGTTTTAAGTTATTTTTTAATTGTACTTAATAATATAACATACACACAATACTGGTAGAAAAATAATTATAAGAAATATGATTGAAGAAGAAGATGGCTATGAAACGTGTAATCACTTTCTTTAAAAAGATATTGCACATATACATATTGGGGAAAATACAAACAAATCCCCTCAGAATACAACAAACGCTTTGTTTATACATGCATATTTTTCTTAGGCTACTTCTAGAGAGTCTTTATTTTTATAGAACTTAAGAGATGACTTTTATCATAAAAGTCATGTTCTTTCATGAACATATGACTTTTCATAAAAGTCATGTTCTTTCATTATCAGATGACTTTTCATAAGAGTCATGTTTTTTCATTAACAAATAATTTTTCATAACGAGACCACAAACAACTTAGATTCATTTTTACCGTTGCAATTAATCCTAATTTATCATCGCTAATAGTGTAATTTCATACTTAAATCGCAAGTCATGTTTTTTTTCGGTCAGTTGTCCTAAGCTCAACAAATTATGATGAACACTTTAACATAATAAACATCGGATACAGAGTGAGAAGAGTCATTTTTTGAAGTAATTGGAATATTTTCTTTTCCAACAGTATGCACTTTAGAGTTATTACCAAGGCTTACGGTAGCTCTAAATGATTCATCTAGATCAACAAATAATTTTTTATCCCAGTCATATGATTGCTATAACCAGAATCTAAAAACCATTCATTTATTTTATTCTCTTCTATTTCTGAGCTAAAAAATAATAAAATCTCTTGTTTATCTCCATAATTTTCAGCCAAATTTGAATGTACTTCTCTATTTTCATATTTTTAAACTAACAATATCTTTGATAGTGTCCAAATTTTTCACAATTATGACACTGAACTGTTGATTTGTCACGTCTCTGAAAATTTTGGTTATTTTATTGTTCCTTCCTAAAATTCTTATTATTACACTATTAGTAAGAATAATTACCTTTACCACGGCCTCAAAAATTTTCTTTGCTTCCTTGTTCTCTACCTCTGAAATTTTGAACTCCTTGATTTGTTTTAGTTAAGTTTGATATCTCTTCTTTTGAATTAGGTTGATTCACCTTTGCTTGCAACACTTCATTAAATTTTTCTACCGTCTGTTGATTCAAGGACATCTCGTATGTCATCTATTCCCTTTCTAAATCATCAAATGTCAGAGTGCTAAGATATTTGGTGGCCTCAAGAACTGTCTTTTTGATGTGAAATTTTGTACTAAATGATCACAATACTTTTTTAACAATTTTAACTTGATCGAAGTCTTCTCCATTAGTTCTCATATTGTTGACAGTATTAATAACTCTTGTAAGAAATTCTTTGGCGGACTCAGTTGATTGCATTTGGGTTAACTCGTATTGTCTTTTAAGCTCTTGCAATTTGACTCTTTTTACATCTGTGGATCCTCGATGAGAATTCACCTAAAAATTTGACTCTTCTCATGGTAAAATCATTTGTTTCTTCAATTGATTTGTACTTGATCTTGTATGTCCATTCGACTTTAATTGATTGTGTATATGATAAAGTAAGATTTTCAACAAATAATTTTTCATGCTCTTCAAAATCTATAATTTTGAATAATGATTCAGAGTTGATTGTATCTTCACTATTTATAGTCAGGCACTTCAATTACGGATCTAAAACTTCAATTTTTTTTTCTTCAATTTTGGGTAGATCATTAAAAATTTGCTTTTGGTGAACACTTTTACTTCCTTTGTTACTAGCATCATCTTCAAAAGCTTCAAACAATTTTTCTTGTGAGACAACAATAAGTATTTCGATTTCTTTTCCAATAACTTCACTTTGTATAGACAATCATGTCTATTACATGTCTCATGGCTTGAATTACTAGCCTTTATCGAAGGAACATCAGTTTTAACCAAATCGTCATTTTTAGTCATCCCAATAATTATTGACTTATTAAATTGACCATTATTGGAGTCCTCTTTGCAATCAAAGACATCTATACCGCAATGAAAATTACCTCTACCTTCTCTTTCTTTCTCCACAATTTTTAAACTCTGATTTTCTTCATATATTTTTGTTTGATTTGATGATTCTTCTTTTTCGTTTAATTGATAATCTTTTCTTTGATTTTCTTCATTTATTTCTACCAAACTCAATGTCTCTTCTTTATCATCATTTCTTTGGTCTTCCCCCTTCACTATCACATCTCTATTTCCTCGTCATCTACCTCTAAAATTTTGACATCTTTGATTTGTCTTAACCTAGTTTGATATCTCTTCTTTTGGCTTAGGTTGACTCACCTTTGTTTGCAACGCTTCATCAAATGTTTCTATCATCTGTTGATTCAAGAACATTTCATATGTCACCAATTCACCTTCTAGATCATCAAGTTTTAAGGTATTAAGATTTCAGATAGACTCAACATCTGTCTTCTTGGTTGGAAACTCTTAACTGAGAGAATTTAATATTTTTTTTATTAGTTTTAACTTCTTCTAATACTTCTCCATTGATTCTTAGACTATCGACAATTTCTTTGAATCTCGTAAAGAAATCTTTGATTGATTATGTTGGTTTCATCTGAGCCAACTCAAACTGTTCCCAAAGTTTTTGAAATTTTTCTCTCTTCACATCTGTAACACGTCAATGTGTTTTTGTTAAAATTGTCCAAGCCTTCTTGAAATTTTATTATATACATGCAATTCGATCTTTATATCTAGGTAAAATCATGCCTTACAATCCAATTTTCTACTTTTCTCCAATTGTTTTACAAATTCACCAGTCAATATAGGGTCCTCTGGGGCATCCACGAATTCAATATCAATAATGGATCATAGTCCAACAATTTTAAAAATATTCTTCATATGTTGATACCAACTCTCAAAATTATTTTTGCCATCAAACACAAAAATGAGACATTCAGATAAATATGAAATACTCATATTCTTTTGTATATGTCAGATCTCACATGGGGCTTTAATAGGATCTCACACAAGACTTTTATCAGGATATCACACAAGGCTTTTATATGGATCTCATACAAGCTCTGATACCAATTTGAAGGAAATAAAATTACTCAAGGTAATAATATATGCACAAGTGAAAGACCCAACAATGATTTTATATAGAAGAAATCTATTAATCTACAAATAGGAGGTAGGATGCTTTATTAATAAATAACTCAATAAGTCTTGTATTTTTGTACATTTAGTGTATCTCTCTACACATTGAATGTATCTCTCACTACGTTGAGAATATGTAATAAGACACTCTTATTTAGTACTAACAACCAAAATAAATTAGAATTAGAAACCTATAATACTAACAACCAAAGTAAACTAGGACTATGAACCTATCTAACTAACAAATCTTAATTAAACATAAATAACAAATCCTAAACTAGTAAGGAATCCTATTCTTGATTTATTTCCTACATATATAATTATTATTAATGAATGTGATATACAAGTATAAAAGCACATACACTTAACTAGGGGTGTTCGTGGTTCAGTTTGAATCGATTATTGGTTAAAACCAAAACCAAACCAATCTAGTCGGTTTTTTAAATTTCTAAAATCAAACCAAACCAAACGAAAAAAAATAACCGTCGGTTTGGTTATTTACGGTTTGGTTCGGTTTTTCTGGTTTTTCAGTTTGAAAGTAATAAATTTTTGAGGACATATGTATGTTGATAGACACAAACACCTAGTACATGAACAATCTACTGAAAAGCTATTGTTGGTTCAATTAAGCAATTAAACAATACTAAAGTTATCATTACACGAACAAAGTGATTCAATTAAGAGAAGGTGTAACTATCTTATGAAAGGTATGGTAGGTAAAGACTTAAGTAATGAATTTTGAGGGACTTGGACTTATGATTGTAATAGATAGGCTAGAATTTACGTATTGGGCTTGAGAAAATGATAAAGTTAAAGACTTAAGTTACTTAAAATTTAACAAAATATTTATATTTTATTTATGAATAATATATAAATAATTATAAAATTTATATATCTAATTTATCGGTTCGGTTTGGTTATTTTTTAGTAAAATCAAAACCAAACCAAATAGTATCGATTTTTCAAAATGTAAAACCAAACCTAACCAAATCAAACCAAATATCAATTTTTTTAATCAGTTTGGTTCGGATTGTGGTTCGATTTGAGTTTTTAATCATAACCATGAACATCCCTACACTTAACTAGTTATCATTAAATACCTTTCCAATTCATATTATTTGTTTTAAAAAGTAATATAAAAGTGCATCTTTAAAGAGTTTAAAAAGGAAAAAAGACATGAGACAAACCATTTTCTGAGAATAATCGAAAATAATCCCGATAATTACTTTAATCGGTCGCTTAATTAATAATTATACTCTGTGTTTTCTTTGCAAGCAATATGAGCAATTCATATAAACTTCACATAGTGATCTCATAATCCAAGATGGAATCTATCAATGGGACCTATTGTCACTTTCTATTTTCCTACTTCAACAAATACAATAGTTGTCATCTGTTTATTGTTTTTATAATCTTAGTGTTCGGATCAACTTACGTGTATCTCGACTAATTTCATAATATACCTATCCTCTCCAACTAACAACGAATATCAGATAACTCTATCACCAAAATTAAAACACATGAGAATATTTATTTTTAATTTTAAAGTTCAACTCTTCTTCACATTTTGTTAGTATAGGGGCATTTTAATATTTTAAGAATGTTGTATTTTAGCATTGACCGTTTGCCCCTAAATTATTACTTCCTCTATTCATTATTGCATTATAATATGCATTGGCTGACTTTCATTTGTTGTAGTATGGTGGGAGTTAATGGAAATCATTTTGCTGCCGTTTGGACCATTAAGTTGGTGCATTACTCCATAGAGTAATTGCATAAGTTACTAGTTCCTTGGTGCAAACTGCAGCAGGTTCAAGCCGTTGGTGGCTTTTAGCCTTTTACCACATTACTTCTTACTCTTTATTCCTCCATTATACCTTGTAACCTACGTAACTCCTAAGGCCATTTATCTTTCTATTCATTGCTAGGAAGATATCCCTAATTATAAATAGTGGTGGTCTTCATTTGGTTTAGACACAAGAAAAAATATAGAGTGCATAAAGTTTGTCAAAAAAAGAGAGTTCTTATTAGTTGAAGGGAGGTGTTCTTTTTGTGGAGCTTTGGACTCAACTCTTGTCCAAAGTTGTTGAGTTATACTTTGTGTTAAGGCTGTTGTATCCTGGAGGGGACAAGTCAAGAAGGACTACTGCTAGATCAGTGAAATTTTTTTGTTGCAGTGGGCTTGAATCTCCTTAAAGAGAGAGAGATATCCGCGCCTCAGCCTGGAGAAATTTTATTTCTTCATTTTATTTTCAGTTGTAATCTTGTAATTCTGTTATTTTGTAAGTTTTCACTAACACATTTTATCATTATACATTATACAAATTAAGATACATGAAAGATCCACGTCTTATTAATCACATTGAAACAAAGAATTGATTGTAACGAAAGAAATTTATATTATTGGTATCATGAATTTATATTATATAGTTAGTAGGTTTGGGGTCTTCTTCTCGAAGACATTTTTTAATAATTAAGTTCATCGTGCAACGCAAAAATGTATAAAATATTTTAATGGTTTAAGATATTAGAAAAATCTATCACCATCACCAAAGATAATATGGTAGAATGTCATAAGAATTTGTGAATAATTGAACTATCAAGTTGTTGTCATAATTAAATAAAATGAGTAAATTAAATGGCCAACTTAGATGGGGTCATGTTATAATATTGTGGTGTTCCGTCCTCTCAACTATTTTGATATATAAGAATTATTATAGGGATATGTCATAAGCTTAAGAATCATGGAATCACAATTAATTAATATTTATTACATTAAAAGATTATAGCATTTTAATTAAACATATCCTCATGTCTAAGAGGATATATCAATATGCATCTCTTATCCCTTTTAAAAAGGGTTGATTGTTGGCAAGTTATCTCAAAATTATAATACAAAAATTAAATAATGATAGGATTTTCTTTAGTGAATATATTTTTATTGATAAATATTAGATTATGTTGGATTAAAAATGAGATATGTGGTGTGTATATATATAACATGTGTTTAGTTTAATTGGACTTTTCTTACAAAACGTTGGGAGAAAGCATCGAAGAAAGGCAAATGTATTATTTTGTTGTTTCATTTTAGTAATCTCGAAATTGTTGTCCCACATAAAATATGGTATAGAAATAGGTATAATTATGATATAAATAATTTTGAAATAAAAATTGTACCAAATATCAAACAAAATAATTTCACAATTTATCTCAAAATTCTAAATTTCTTATTCCATCAACCAAGCGATCCTAATAGTCGGAGAAATAAATATCTTCTATTTTTTTCTTTTATCAATATTATTGCAACAAGATTTGTTCCTTTTATTTTGAAAATATTAGGTGTTTAGCTACTATTTGTCTATGGGATAGTTTTGAGGGTTTTTTTCTCTCCAGAAAATCAACTAGTCAAATGTCGAAAACCAATCAAATCAGGAGTTAATTGATTAATAATTAGGACCCCTACTAATTAACTAGTAATATCCATTTAAAAAAGTGCCAAAACTTGTGCTTCAAGTTTCACTTTTCCAAAAGTTTCCTTTATATTATACTCATAATATATTGCCTATCCTTAAACCACTTTTTAGGGGATTGAAAAGTAAGATAATTCACTTTTATTTGTTTTGCCTTTACTAGTAGCATTTCATTCGTTTATTTTTATTGAATTTGACAAACTCCTTAAGAAGTAATTAACAAAATGATATGTATTGTGAAAAATACATTGAAAAATAATACTTAATAATTAAGATAAAATTGATATAAGATAACAATTTTTTTAAAACTAAACAAGTAAAATGAACATTTATTTTTAATATATACAATGAAAGCAAATAAAAATGAACAAAAAAGTCATTAAAAATTGAGATACTACTAAATTAAACTTTAAAGAAGGAAGAAGCACAAAGCATGTGATTTTGCAAAGTCCCATAACTCTAGGGTAGTAGGATATAGTTCCATCACTAAATCCCAAACTTTTTTACTAGTTTTGTTCCATAGCTGATTTTTTGTCACTATAAAAAAACCCCTTGATTGCAACTTGCATTTATTAGAATAGTGAAACATACAAAATAAAGAAATAAATTAAGTGACCTATCCATTTTCTTATAATTTTGGTGTTCAGGTCAACTTGAACACCTCTCAATTGAATCATGATATCGATATAGATTCGGAGTAAATTCTATCACTAAAGCTTGGATAAATAGGAAACAATTAGTGGTGAAATTTTGAAATTTAATAATTTTAATCCATCAACCACTAAGTCACACCCGTGCTAAGTTATCTACTTATTTTAATAGTAGTATTTTATGTTTTCCTTTTTTTGGGTAGTTAGGGTTTTGGAGTGGTGAGGTGGTACAATTCCATAGGCATTGGAGGGGTTAGTCTAGATAAAGGTAGGTCCATATTAAGTATTGTCCAAAAGTTTTATTTTGGGGGTGGACCCACCCTATTGGAACTCTATAAACTTTTTATAGGGTCCAAAAATAATTGAGAAGAAAATAAATAGTAGCTTAATTTCAAGTTGATCTTGTCTCCTCAATGCTTACATATCTTGACCTTTGAAAGATTCATCTAAATTGACTCGTTCAATTTGCACAAAATTTTATAATAATTGAAACTATTGGAAAATATTTGAAATTGTAAAAAGTAAAAGTCATTTCTTACTTTGTTGTTTTTCATGTTTATATTGATTCAAAGTTTAAACTTTAACTGTCTTAGAGTCATATTCAGATTTGCTAGATTGAAGTTGAAAATAATGAGGCTAATGTTTCAAATATTAACCTTCCGTGTCTAAAGTTAAAAGTGCCAAATGTTTGAAAATTTGAATGAGTTCAAACTTCATATAATTGCGTCTGATTTAACAATCCTCAACTTCAGACATACTGAAATTTGAAAACTTCTGACCCAAAATGCTTAAAAGAAATTGAACTGACTTTAAATAACATATGTAAAAGCAGATATTTAATGCAAAATCTACAGTAATATGGATCAAAGAGAATAATTTGACAAAAGTCTTGATAGGAAATTCAAAAAACAAGAAAAAGAAGGAACTTCTTGTGTTGGCTCATTCATTTTATAACTTATAAGTACCATTTCAAACTAATTTATCTATTACTATGGGTTGTCTCGCACTATAAATATTAGAAAACTATATTCAATACTTATTTATATAAGAAGAAATCACACAAATCAAATTCAATTTCCGTTCTTGGGGATTTCGGGGGCCTTCTTGATTTTTTTCTGTCACGACCCAGACCGTCGTGATTGGCACCTAGACTAACCCTCCGGTGGAAGAACCATTACTACTAACCAACTAACCCCAAAACTAAACATTTAGAGATACGGAAGCAGGTTTAAATGCAGAATTTATATAGAGTTCCCATAAACTCCAAAGGTTTAGATAAAACTAACCAAACTAATGCGGAAGAACAACCCCTAGAACCTGAAAGTCATTGTACCAAAACTCTGATTAACTAACAAGTCTAAGAAAAGGGGGCGCAACCCCGAAAACTAAACAAAACACCCTAAATAAATAGTCTGAGTCCGAAAAGAGTGGACTTAAACAAGAGAGATCTGTGGCAGCCTGAAAGAACTGGCTCACTCTTGAATCTGGTCACGCTCAATAGTCACCTAGCTGAGGTATGTCAGTAGCCGCCTAAAGATGCCATGTACTCAACAAGGAAAGAGCAAGTGCAGTATCAGTACACAACGTAACCACAGTGTACTGGTAGAATCACACGACTATTCTAATAAGTGAAACATATATATAAGCAGTCACAACATAGTAAACACGCATATACCGAACATATACAATATTAGTTATCATTTTAGGAGTAATGTACAATTCCACATTCTCAATACAAGTATATATGACAAGTCAATGGTCCTCTCCTGGAACCCAATCAAATGGTTTTCTCATGGAATCCATACCCAAACTGTTAGTGTGCCGGATCGTGACACCCGATCCAAGTTAGTGTGTCGGATAGTGACACCCGATCCAATATGTATGTCGGTACGTGACATCCGATCCCAGTTAGTGTGTCGGAACGTGACACCCGATCCAATATGTATGTCAGTACGTGACATCCGATCCAGTTAGTGTGTCGGAACGTGACACCCGATCCATTCAACATGCCACAATCACAATCACAATGTACATTCTCATAATCATACAATCAAGTGTTGATTCATGGCTTACAATAATTCATTCATACTCATTACATTAGGTGTGATCAATAGTGCAACATTCACATATATACATGCATTACAATGAAGCAAATACTAACATACATCACAAAAACATGAAATCAACCATCACCTACCTCGAAACCAAGCTTGAATCCCCCTAAGGCACTTGAATCTTCCCTTTTCAGATTTCTTCCGCTTGTTTGTAGTCTAAAAACATACAATTAACGCAAGGATCAATAAACGAGGCCTAATTACCTGGATTACAATCGAAATTATTAATCCTAGGCCAAACCCAAGATCCCAATACCCAAATTAGGGCTTTTTCCACCATTAACTTCAGATCAAAACATTTCCCCAATAATAATTACCCAAGAATCTAAGTTCTACAGATCGAAATACGGATTAGGGGAGTAAAATCCTTACCTTTAGTGCTAGAAGAGGTGGAAAACATTCAAGAAAAGTCCTGGGTCGTCTTTTAGCTCTCAAGAACGAAACTTGCAGAAAAATAACGTTTTTGGGGTTTATTTCCGACTTAAGTCGCGTCTGTCCTGCTGTGGCGGACCCTATCCTGCTTCAGCGTCCCCGCCCTGGTGGGATAACTCCTACCTCGAGCACACACAATGGAGCCCTGGATTACCGAAAGCGATCAATCTTTCTTCTGGTGGGAGGGAGTCTAATCTTCGAAATATCTTGCGCCCTTGTTTTTCTAATTTTTCGACTACTGCGTGTTGATTATACTTATTTAAGTACGACGTATTTGTATATTCTATTTTTTTTTTCTTTTTTTATGGCATCATCCGGGTTTTCAATGATATCGAAGCATTTTTGCCTCAGAGAGTCTTTTAGCTCGTAGTTTCACTCTTGTTTTTGCCTTACCTTCTATTATATTAGTAAAAGGCGAATGAAGCACTTTTTTCGCTGAGAATTTATCGTTCTCTTTCGTGTGAATTCCCCAGCAGTGAATTTATATTCCGCGCCGAGGATTTGTGCTTGTGGGCCGGGGTGAATATTGCAGACCAGCGGATCTGGTGGTCGACAATCATTCAGACTAGTCTTTTTTTTATCTTATTTTCTAGTCGGTCGGAATGCAGAAGTCTTTGTTTTCCTGGCGGCTTGCACGGAGACAGATAGTCGAATTTACAGTTTCAAACCCCCATTTCACAACACACCTTCAACCTATGACATTCAAAAACTACTAGTTCACGCTAAGATCAGTTTCAGGAGTTCTACTTGTCCGAATTCGATTCTGTAAAGTCATACGGGTTCCTTAACTTCTTAGCTATCTACTCATGTGATCAAAAACATAATTAGATCTCTCATTCATTACTAGATTTCCTTAGACCTCGCATGACTCAAATTTCGTCCAAGTCTGGACTAGGCTAGGAATTTCCAAGTTACTACTCAAAAGTTTTCTGACCCAAATTCTTTCCCCATTGGCTTTTTCCTAACGACGGAATCAGGTCGTTACAATAGATACCAATTTACCATCACTCATCCTCGAGTGATCAACTAGGAAAGACTGGCTAAAGTAAGGGTAAAGTAGTATCTGAATCGTCGAATAGCTGGGGATACTTATCTCGCATGTCCTTCTCGGTTTCCCAAGTCGCTTCCTCAATCGGACGATGCTTCCATTGGATTTTGACAGATGCAATATCCTTTGACCTTAACTTGCGAACTTCCCTATCTAGAATGGCTATAGGCTCCTCCTCATAAACTCCAAATATCTGACCTTCTGGTCTGCATACTCTTTATGCCTGTTCTGAGCTGCTAGAACATCTCCCGAATAAATTTCACATTCTCTAATGATTCTCATCAAAAGGTCCCGCCTCAATTGCATCAAACCAACCACTGGGAGACCTACATCCCCTCCTATACAGTGCATCCATGAAGTCATCTTAATACTCGAGTGATAAATATTGTTGTACGTAAACTTAACTATTATCAAAAGCTATTCTCAATAACCACCAAAGTTGATCGTACAGACGTCTGCCATATGTTATCAAGGACCTTGACACAATCATCAGGACTAATCCTTTCTCACATAACCATGATAAAATTCTAAATCAATACTCGCTACAATTAGAGGTGGACCCGAACCAACCAATACACACTCATGATACTCAAACAATCATAGTTCTTATCAACATCTCCTTCTCACAACATACATTTACATGAGCTTTAGTTATTAAAATTTGATCTTTAGACATCAGATACTCATCGAGGGATATGTCCAAGCATACAAACCCTCCAACAACACTATCGATATGCTAGATTTAGTAATTGTAGCTTACCTCTTAAGAACAGTAGAATTGGATCGAATGATCCCCACATTCAACCACACACAATCAATATATTACCTCGATGACTAGATGAATATTAAGATTGTCAGACAACCATAATTACGCATGGTAGCTCTTCTATGAATTCTCATAAGCAAGGTGGTACATGTAGAACTACTGAAATACTTTAACATCTCCAAGACAACACCAAATATGTCATCTAAAATAACCAAATCTTCCCAATCATCCCAGTCAACCAAGAGAACATCGCAGGATCGATACGCCTGATCCACCACTAGGGATCCACCCACAAAAGTAAAAACACACGTGAGAATAGCTAGTGAATCATACTCACAACCATGTACAAAATGAAATAGATGGTGACATAAGAATTTACGGAATAATCATTGAATAACACCAAAGGTTTTCCTCAGAAGAGTCGATACCATTCATTTCCACTCAGTTGACTCCACATACTCTTCCCATCATTCCACTGAAGCCCACGCTCTCAATACTAACAACCATCAGGAACACTCCGACCATTTACCTTATTCTAAACCAATAATTTTTAAATGAAAATATTTCTTAGCTACTCTAACAATCAAAAGTAATAAACTTTACGACTCAAACCAAGTGTAAATCCTTTCAAAAGTTCAATACCTGATACAATTGATCATTTCTCACCTTATAAATTCATATCTTGACAAAATATATCACCACGAATGTAAACTTACAATGAAAAATTTGAATTGTAAATTCAACCGTATAACACAATCCCCTTATCTATCAACATTAGCTTATACCTTAAAGATTTTTATGAATTCATGGATCGTCTCTTATCATTGATCGCATCTCCATCGATCTTACAATATTTTTTCGCTAAAAATTCAATCGTACCCATTACTAAACTCAAAAATAAAAACAAAGAACTTATCATCCCCCTCGAGCTAATGCTTGTTCACTCATTTCTCAAGTCTTTCCCAATAGTTTTTAACCAATCTGATGGACCCGTGACACTATTACCATAGCCACAACAAAATAAATGAAATCACGCGTCTCTGAACCCAATTATCTACCCTTCTGAAGATATATCTTCAACCTTTGCAATCAAATAAGATATTTTTGCTCTCGCCTCTCTCTCAAGGTTGTACTACATCCCACTATTTTGCTTCATTATGACTCTAGCTCTTTTAAATTCTATTTGAGTGGTGTCCCACCATCTCTTAAAACTTTTCATACAACCATGTTACTCACCAAATATTAGAAAACTACAACCTTGGATACTCGCAAGTCGTAATTACTATACAAAATTTGCTTAACCAACAATCTTATTATGTAGTTGCATCCAATCACAATCCATCACGAACCCTTACTGCCATCACGCTCGGTTAGCCCTGGCTATCACTACGAAGTCAACCTTTTCATAGACATGACAACTCAAACTCAAGTATACCCATCAAATTCAAAGGACTAACCCAATTTGTATACGCACTTCCTTACTAAATTACTTCAATTGCTTTTATCCAAGTATACTCATTGGGACTTTCTTTATCCATAAGCTTGTCATTACGCTATCAATTCACTCCTTTATGGCTTAAGATAAAATCACCAATCCTCATACCACCATCCTTCTTCTTAACAAACAAGAAATGAGCACCCCACGGGGAAACACTAGGACAGATGCAACTTTTATCAAGAAGCTCCTGGATTTGAGCTTTAAGCTCTCTCAATTCTTCTAGAGCCATGCGATAAGGAGGAATGAAGATGGCCGAGTGCCAGTTTCCAAGTCAATGCAGAAATCTATATCTCTATTCGGAGGCATACCAGACAATTCGGTAGGAAACACTTCCTTGAATTCAGACACTACAGGAATAGACTAAATAGATGGAGACTCAACATCAACATCCCGAATATGAGCCAATTACTCCAAACACCCTTGCCCCACTAATTTTCTAGACCGCATGAAAGATATGACCTTAGATGGCTTAGGCTTGTACACCCCTTCCCACTCTAACCTTTTCCTATCCGGGATCTCTAGAGTTACCAACTTAGCATTACCATTAAGCACAACATAATAGGGGGATAACCAAGTCATGCCTAAGATTATATCCAGTCAGTCATATCCAGCATAACCAAATCAACTCAAGTCTAAAAATCCATAAACACAACAGGACAAACACGATATACATGGGTGACTATGACTGACTCTTCAATTCAACTAGAGTAGAAACATGGATGGAGGCATCAAACACATCACAAACCGCATCAAATCCCAAGACAAACTGAATTGACACGTATGCATAAGTAGAACCCAGATCAAACAAAACCGTAGTCATTTGGTCACATACGAGAATAGTACCTGTGACCACTACATCGGACACCTCAGCCTTGGTTTTGCCCGGAAAGGCATAAAACTGAGCCCTGTAATCTTGACGGGCAACCTCCTTGCCTGACTGCACTGCTCCTCTACCTGCATTACCATTTCTCCGGCCTCCACGGCCTCGCTGATTTCCTCCTCATATGTCCTGGTTCTCCACAATTTTACACACTTAATAACTTAACCAAGTAAGCATCGCTGCTATTGGAGCAGTCGTATCCTGACCCTCTTTGATATACAATCAATCCATGAAATCGTAGTATAGCTTCTATCCTCAATTGGCATAACTTAATTTCATCATTCGCTAAACAACCCATACATGTTATGACAACAATACTAAATGCATTTCCCAAAGTAATGGTGTTCATTATCTAGCCGTCCCTTACAAAAACTTCTTGAATGTTGTCACCTATAAGCTAGAATATGCAAATCTGACCTTAATCCCTTTACAAAGGACGATAGTAGCTAGCGAGCCTCACAAAACTCCTAATTTCAATCACAGAACTAGGTCGGACCCAATTCCTAATTGCTTCAATCTTTTGGGGATCTACCATTACTCCTTCCCTTGAAACTACATGCCCCAAAAAGGCAACCGAAGTCAACCAAAACTCACACTTAGAAAATTCAGCATACAATTTTTGTCTCCCAAGGACACTCAAAACTATACAAAAATGGTCAGCATGTTCTTCCTCACTCTTAGAATAAACTAAAATGCCATCAATAAACATCATAACAAACGAATCTAGAAATGGTTTGAACACACCATTCATCAAACTCATGAAAGCTGTAGGCGCGTTTGTCAACCCAAACGGCATCACTAGAAACTCGTAGTGTCCATAGCGGGTTCTGAATGCCGTTTTTGGTATATCCTCAAGCCTAATCTTTAACTGATAATAGCCAGACCCTAGATCAATCTTAGAGAAAACGGATGCACCCTGCAACTAGTCGAAAAAATCATCTATCCGAGGCAGTGGATACTTGTTCCGAATGGTGACCCTATTCAACTGTCGGTAGTCAATACACATCCTCTCTTGCTAGTGATGGTGTTACTACTTCTGTTGCTCTAGTTCGGACCATAGAGTGAAGCAGGAAAGATACAAATGTGTATCACCCAGATACCAATTGGATTCAAGTCATAGCACGAAAGGAGTAGAAAGAAATGAGTTTTTCCTAAAGTCCTGTAGCCTCTCAAAGAAAATTATAGACGTCTCTGTACCGTTCCGCAAGACTCTACTAGACTCGTTTTGGTACAATGAGATCAACGAACCTAGGGCTCTAGTACCAACTTTGTCACGACCCAGACCGTCGTGATTGGCACCCACACTAACCCTCCGGTGGGAGAACTGTTACTACTAACCAACTAACTCCAAAACTAAACATTTAAAGATACGGAAGCAGGTTTAAATGCATAATCTATATAGAGTTCCCATAAACTCCAAAGGTTTAAATAAAACTAACCAAACTAATGTGAAAGAACAACCCCTAGAACCAGAAAGTCATTGTACCAAAACTCTGATTAACTAACAAGTTTAAGAAAAGGGGGCGCAACCCCGAAAACTAAACAAAACACCCTAAACAAATAGTCTGAGTCCGAAAAAAGTGGACTTAAAAAAGAGAGTTCCATGGCAGCCTGAAAGAACTGGCTCACCCTTGAATTCGATCGCGCTCAATAGTCACCAAGCTCAGGTCTGTCAGTATCCGCCTGAAGATACCCTGTACTCAACAAGGAAAGAGCAAGTGCAGTATCAGTACACAACGTAACCACATCGTACTGGTAGAATAACACGACTATTCCAATAAGTAAAACATATATATAAGCAGTCACAACATAGTAAACACGCATATACCGAACATATACAATATTAGTTATCATTTTAGGAGTAATGTACAATTCCACATTCTCAATACAAGTATATATGACAAGTCAATGGTCCTCTCATGGAACCCAATCAAATGGTTTTCTCATGGAATCCATACCCAAACTGTTAGTGTGCCGGATCGTGACACCCGATCCAAGTTAGTGTGTCGGATCGTGACACCCGATCCAATATGTATGTCGGTACGTGACATCCGATCCCAGTTAGTGTGTCGGAACGTGACACCCGATCCAATATGTATGTCAGTACGTGACATCCGATCCCAGTTAGTTTGTCGGAACGTGACACCCGATCTATTCAACATGCCACAATCACAATCACAATCACAATATTCATTCTCATAATCATACAATCAAGTGTTGATTCATGGCTTACAATCATTCATTCATACTTATTACATTAGGTGTGATCAATAGTGCAACATTCGCATATATACATGCATTACAATGAAACAAATACTAACATACATCACACAAATATGAAATCAAACCATCACCTACCTCAAAACCAAGCTTGAATCCCCCTAAGGCACTTGAATCTTCCCTTCTCGGATTCTTTCCGCTTGTTCATGGTCTAAAAATATACAATTAACGCAAGGATCAATAAATGAGGCCTAATTACCTGAATTACAATCGAAATTATTAACCCTAGGCCAAACCCAAGATCCCAATATCCAAATTAGGGCTTTTTCCACTATTAACTTCAGATCAAAACCTTCCCCCAACAATAATTACCCAAGAATCTAAGTTCTACGGATCAAAATACGGATTAGGAAAGTAAAATCCTTACATTTAGTGCTAGAAGAGATGGAAAACCTTCAAGAAAAGCCCTGGGTCGTCTCTTAGCTCTCAAGAACGAAACTTGCAGAAAAATAATGTTTTTGGGGTTTATTTCCGACTTAAGTCGCATATGTCCCGCTGTGGCGGATCCTATCCCGCTACAGCGGCCCCGCCCTGGAGGCTCGCACGGAGACAGAGAGTCAAATTTACAGTTTCAAACCCCCATTTCACAACACACCTTCAACCTATGACATTCAAAAACTACTCGTTCACGCTAAGATCAGTTTCGGGGTTCTACTTGTCCGAATTTGATTCAATAAAGTCGTACGGGTTCCTTAACGTCTTAGTTATCTACTCATATGATCAAATACATAATTAGATCTCTCATTCATTACAGATTTCCCTAGACCTCACATGACTCAGATTTCGTCCAAATCTGGACTAGGTTAGGAATTTTCAATTTACTACTCAAAAGTTTTCTGACCCAAATTCTTTTCCCATTGGCTTTTCCCTAACGACGGAATCAGGTCATTACATTTTCATACAGAGTTTTTAAACGGAAAAGGGTCAAAAATACCCCAAAACTATAGAAAAAGTCTAAAAATACCCTTCATCCATTTTTTGGTCAAAAAATACCCTTCTACTCATATTTTTGGTCTAAAAATACCTTTTCATTTTACCTTTTTGGCTCACTTATACCCTTGAAACTAACAATTCTCTCTTTATTTTTATTTTTAAATACTTATTATGTGTCCTTTTCTTATTGAATGAAATAAAAATCCACCTCTCTTGATTTTTTTCCGCATAATTTATCCAAATCAAAACAACATACCTTTTCAAGACTCTTTTTTTTTTAAAATCTAGTAATTTCTATTTTCTATACCTTTTTTTAAATAAAAATTACTTTAATAGTTTAAAAAATATTAGTAATGCCACAATTATAGGGACATATTATATTATCATAAATCCTAAACAAAGTCTATATTTTTATTTTTTTTAAATGACCATTTAATTTTTTTACTAATAATCTATGTAACAACTCATTGAAAGGAAGAAAAAGAATATAGATGTTGTAGGCCGTAGGGAAAATAAAAACAGGAAAAGAGAGAAAAATTATAATATATTATGTATAAGATAATATTATTATGATTATGACATTATTAATTATTTATATCATATTTAAAATTTTGATTTAATTATTTAAATCTTAGCTATTAATATTTCCTTATGTCAAGTGCCTTCAATCCAAGTAAGAACTTGTGGAAAATAGACAAAAAATGAAGAGGAGTCGGATGCAAAAAAAAATAAAAAACTACAACAAATATAAAAAACTATTAGATTCTTTTTTTAAAAAAATAAAAATAATTGAGGTCTTGAAGAAGTATATTCTTTTTGGCTTGGATAAATATGGAGAAAAAATCTAGCTGAGATGAGATTTTATTTCATCCAATAAGAGAATGACACAAGATAAATATTTTTTTTAAAAAAAAAACAAAATAAAGAGAGGATTGTTAGTTTCAAGGGTATAAGTGAGCAAAAATGTGAATGGAGCCGAGGGGTAATTTTAAACCAAAAAGATGAGTAGAAGGGTATTTTTAGACCAAAAGAGGGATGAAGTATATTTTTAGACCTTTTTCTACAGTTCAGGGGTATTTTTAACCCTTTTCCATACACATTTTAAACGACAATCTTATCAAGATAGTTGATGCTATTAAACAACAAATGGCTCGAGTGATGCATGACTGGTGTACAGAATGGAGTAAAATGCAGGACGAAGAGAAACAAATTCATTCGAAGGCTGTTGCAGCCAATGTTTTAAGAGGCGGAGCGCAAGGTGTTTTACACAGCACTAGGCCAGGCGTAAACTCCGAAACACAGGGAAGGATATTTCAAACATAATAACATGAAGTATAAATAACACCAATAATAAAAGAAAACATGATACATAGCAAAAATACTTCAAAACAACAAAAGTTAAATTTAACGTTGGGGTTTACGCCTCAAATTCTAAGGCATACGCCCTGTCCCGCCCTCAAAACAAATTAAAAAACACTGGTTGCAGCAGGGACATCTAAGTCATTTGATAGGTGTAATCCGTTCACTGCACGGATATCAGCGACAAATATGCTACCTGAGTCGGACCAACCCCCCAAGACATCCCTGTCTGAACACTGTCAAAAAATAACAATTGGATGAATTAAATGGAGGTGGAATTACAAGAATGTTAGGTCTTATACAAATGTAAATTTTCTCATCATTGCTGATCGATTTCCATTGACGGAATTGCATAGGTGGAAGTTATTTACAGCAAACTAGCCAACTGGACTCGGATAATTTGCATAGTACATTTAAACTTTGTTCTTACCTTGCTAAATCCGAGCCAATTAGAATCTCCTCGATACGAAAATATTTTCTTGCTTTCTCGCCATCGTCCACAGACGACCTGTGAAGAAGTATATATCAAATCTGTCATCAAACAATAGAGTCACAGGAAGTATATAGGTTTTTCTAATCCTTGCAGGTCATACCTGCAGTTCAAACTAATGGCTCTCTCAAATATCCCAAGAAAAAGGAGAAAAATGAAAAGGGTATAAAGAACCAAATTGATCACAACTTGAATTCTGGTTGTTATGAGGAACAAAAATCCAAATGCACCACGTATAGCATGGAATTAAAATGAAAGCCTAGATAGATGTGGTACAAAGCCTTCTAAATTCTCAAGTTATGAACATCTAAGTTGCTCGGACTCGGGTGCGGGTGTCCGATACGGATGCGGATCTAGAGGTCGGATCCTTCATGATCTAATTTTTAAGATTCGAGGATATGGATCCATGTATGGATACGGGTACGGGGATTTGCCTAAAAATAGAGTTATAAAACCTAAATTATGAGATATTTTGTGGAGAACTTGAGGAGAATCCTGCAAGGAGATTAAAGAAAAAGGAGTGAAATAGAAATTTCTATATAAAAGCTATTCCATTTTCTTCAAGTTCATCTTAGTTTTTGTATTGATTATAGAAATCATTAAACTATCAAGACTTTCCCAATCGATTTTGGTCAAAGTACCCAAAATTGGTTGACCAAATCGGACACGGATCCCACACCCACACCCATGTCGTGTCGACACAGGTGCGGCATCAAAAGTGAAGAGTCCGAGCAACTTAGATAAACATTGTCATTTTGGCCCTCAAAACTACAAAAAATGGATAACACCGTCAGTGTCATTTCACAGGGCAATAGACCGTCGGGGGTCACTATGTTTGGACTGATGTTTCAAAATTGGCAATAGTGAATGGTAAAGTTAAAGATGAAAAGGGAAAAAAAAATCTGCAGAAGGGAACAACTAAATTGCAAGAACCAGGTATCACATGTACAGTTTGCTTTGTCCTTTTACTTTTTGAGAAATTTACTTTTTGCTTTATGCTTTTACTATGAAGGAAAAAAGGAGTAATAACATTGTAATCATAGTAGATGAACATGTAATCTACCATGTAGGGGGGAGATATTGACTTCCAACATTCAAATGAACTTCAGAGTCCTGGAGAAAAAGAAAGAGGGAAAATACCTAATTTTGGTAGGAGTTGTCTGCCACGCTTAAAAACTACAGCAATTTTGGATTTTAACAGGAAGAACTATGTTTAAAGGAAATGAGGTTACAAGTTGGAATAACAAAAAAAGAGTTTGAGCATCCTTTCAAGGAGTGTCCAGTAACTGTGCTGAAGTTTTACGTCAAGGTTGGATATAGGTAATACTACGTTTTATTGAAGGAGGGATATGTGATGGAGTAAAGATGAAACTCAGATTCTCTATTTAAGTCTATTTCAGATTCATGTAAACGTCTAGTAGCTGTGCTGAAATTTTACATCAATGTTGGATCTAGGGAGTACTACGTTTTATGGAAGGGAGGATATATGCTGGAGTAAAGATGAAACTCAGATTATCTATTTAAGATTCAAGAAAACTATAAAAGGTTAGTTGTGAAATAGTCACCTCGTAGTCAACTCCTTGTACATAGACATATTCAGGATCAACGGAAGAGAAAGCAAGTCCAGTTATCTGTAGCAGCATGAGACATTATAGTAATTATAACACAAAGCATAGGCGTAATAAAAGAATCATGAAAGAAAATATGCACAACAAGGATATGGCAAAAGAACCCAAAAAGAATGTTACTTGAGATTTAAGTAACAAAAAATGAGATGAAAGAAAATTTTGTCCAGACAACTTCAATCGTGGCCTCACTTGAGACAAGGATACTATTGGCTGGACTTCTTTTTAGAAATTCCTGTGATACCTTATTGACAGAAAACAACTACTAATATATAAATATATGTGTGTGTGTGCGTGAGAGAGAGAGAGAGAGGGGGAGGACAAGATTGACCTCATACTTAGAGCAGTTTAGCCATCTCGACACTGCTGACCACCTGTAATAGAAATGTATATTTATATCAGTGTGTTAGGAAAATAAATCAACCCTCTTACACAACCAAACCTGCCGGGAACTATGTTACCCATCAGGACTCTGAAGCAAACATAGAAAGCTGAGAAAATTGTAGATTTCAATATAATTTGTAAGTGTGAACATATCCTAGCGCTAGAACTGGCAATATTCCTTTCAAAAGAATGCACAAGACGAGAAATATATGAGATAACAGACAAGAACAAATTACTTAACATAGTATATTCCAAGTTATCTGAAATTTGATCAAGTACACAAGCACACTGTAAGATCAACACTAGAACAACCACTAAAAGCAAAGTAAAGCCTTATGAGGAGATAACCTGCGAGGATCATAGACAGTCACAGTGCGATCAGCTCCACCTGCCGCAATAGTACCTTTTGAAGAATTACAGACTGCATACAAGTTATCTCCTACAGATCCACAGATTCGACGCACACAACCACCCTTTTCTTTCATTCGCAAGTCCCATATTGTCAGCTGCAGCCAGTATGGAGTGCAGAGAATAAAAAGAATCAGCAAAGAACAAGACATTCTCTGCATGATTCCAACATAAGAGATAAAATATAATAGAAACATTACCTGGCAACCTTCTGCAACTGCTAATACAGAATTTCCACCACCTAAGTCCAAATTTTGCATGAACATAAGTGAAGACGGATGCCACAATCTGCAATGTGATTTTTTTCTTTGAATAAATTTCTCAAATATATTTAAGCCAAACAAAAAAAAAGAGTTTACAAATTAAATTATTTGTCATCTGAAAGACCATGTGTGTCAAAAATGCAATCTAAGATCTTAGATAGTAAAGCTTCTACATACTGCAACCTGTGAACAACCAACTCATGCTCACTAACTTTGGTACCAACATAAATAATATAGCTTTCATAGGGAGACTGTCTAGATAGAATTACTTTTCTCTTTGTTCCCTTCCCATAAGAAATTTCTTCTAGCCTTGTCTTCCTCTATCCATGCTGGCATAGGAATAAAGATAATTGCATAGTTTGGGAAAGCATCCATCACGCTGTTTATTAAAGTAAGTCTCCCACATAACATAAGGATTGCCTTTTTCAATTACCGCTTCTTCTCCACCTTTTCAATGACTCCACTACAGATGTACGCTCATTTAAAGGCCACACCAAAGGCATATGCTTAAGTACATAGTTAGGTAAAGATCCAATATTACTTCCCAAATTAGCAGCCAGTTCTCAAGTTTCTGAACTTCAGGAAAGAGGAAACTTTTCTCCAGATTTATATAAAGTCTAGAGAAGGCCAAAACCAAAGATGGATGATTTCTATATACTCAACCTGTCTATTATCTGTATCACATATTATGAGAATGTCATCAGCCTATATAAGGTAAGGTGAGAGATAGCCAAAGAATTGACACTTCCTCTCTCAATATAAAAGTGACAGATCAATGTCAAGTGCATGGCTTTCTTTAGCATCAAATTAATATCATCCACTATCATTATAACAAAGAAATGCACTAACTGATGCAGTTTATCCATTTGAGTGAGTATCATTTCTCTTATCAGAACAGAAAATTCCAATTAACATGATTGAAACCTTTTTCTATAGATTACCCCTGCTTTACTTGCCTCCTTCTCTCTAAGCATTCATTTGTTATTCGGGCAGTAATGTATACAATCTATAGACTCCCTTTTTATGAATGTTGTTTGTGTATCAGCCATGAGCTTCTTCATAAATTTTTTGAGATTTTGTAAGCAACTTAATGATGAATTGTGGAAGCTCCCCACTAGGTTGACAGGCTTATAATCCTCTCTTTTTTTAATTTTTTTTTTTTTTTGAGAATTAGTACTGTTAAAGTCCTCAAGTTTTTCAACCTTATTATTCTTAGGTATCACGCCAACGTATGAGAGATGAAACTTTTCTCGATTTTTTTTACATTTGTGGATTGCATGCAGAAGGCCTCCCCTAATTATGGGCTACCAATTATGGTCGAATGGCATTGTGAGACCATTAGGGCTAGGGGCTTAACTACCTTTGCGTTTTGATTGCTTTGTCCTCCGCCTATTCACTAGAAAATCTTCGGAACCGATCCTCTTCTTCCTCGTATATTTTGGGGATATCTTCTATCTAAAGGAGAGTCTCAATTTGACAGGTTCCTTATATAGATTGACGTAGTACTTCATATCTCTTCTTTTATGGCTTCCTGATCTTCAGCCAATCCTCCATCAATCAATAATCCATATGTTCCTATGACCTTTGTGGGATCCATATGCACCAAAACTTCTGCTGCAAGTTATTTCTTCCAACCTGGCTAGATCTTACAGTTTCAGTAGTGCCTCAGCATTTTGAATGTTCTCTTCCTCTAACACTAAAGCGTTGGCTTTTCAATAACACCAGAGTGACAAAGGGATGGTTTTCAACAATAGAAGGCTTATGATTGAATCCTTGATTATTGAACCGCCCACCCACCCCCACCCCCCCACCCCCGCCCCCTTTTCCAAGATAAATGTCAATCATAATCTTTCATAAAACCAGGTACAACCAATTCTATAAATAGTTTGTTAGATATTTTTGTGGAACTTTTTCTACACGTGATATAAAAACATAATAGTAGGCTGACCAGAGCCACCTCCCAAACCATCACGGTAACTATTGCCATGCATTTTCTTTTGATTTCTTTCGTTTTTTGGTTGATATATTAAGATCTAAAGACATGCCAACACAAATCCCTACACACAAAGAGAGAGATGCAAACTTAGGACTCAAGTCATGCATATAAGAGCTCTAGAAATATAGAACAGTCAAATTGTCTTTATGGAAACAGTAATTAATCCACAAAAACAAGGTTTGCAGAAACCACTATTCAGATTTGTTTATATCTGTGACGAGTACTTAAATCAGCATCAGGCAATAGTTTACTGGTTTTCTTTTTTATTAACAACATTGCTTAAAAGGCCCAAGGCAGCAGAAAAGCTTCCATGGTAGTAGTAGTCTAGCAATGCCTCCAAGTGAGAATAAAACAGTCCAGGCTATCTAGAAAGGATATATGAATGCTAGATGTATGATTTTTCGTGACGTGCTGCTGTACATATAAACAATATCTCAAAAATGGAAAGCATAGTAGCAAAAATAGAATGAAAAGTTTGAGATTATACTGTAAATGATCTACTGTCTCCGAAGCAAGGATAAGCACTTACGGACGTAATGTGCGGACATGAATATCTTGGTCATAGACATCAATGGTTTTAGAGAAACTGTGAGCCACAGCTGCCTGAGGTAAAAGGCCAGAAAATACTGAAATTCAGGCAGAAGGCAAGAAATATGCCACAAATGAAACACTTACTCTTTCCAAGACACACACGCACAGAGGATGTTAAAAAGAAAAAAAACAGGAAATGATTGTGCAGAAGAACAAAATCAACAGTTCTCATTTTCCTTCCAAGGTTCAAATCATCAACTTAATAGTGCTTAGAGTTACTGTCACAACTCACAAGTTTCAGAAAAAAAAAGAAGGTGCTTTAAAGTTCATTTGAATAGCCAATATAATACCAAGAATAACCCAATGTTTTAATCAGGTACATTGACCAACAAGTTGTGTAGCTTAGTAAGCCAGTTCACATGGAGCAAAAAAAAAAAACAGGCAATGCTACATTCAGAGATGAGGATATTGGATGCTAGTCAATGCCATCATTTCAAATTTCTCAGTAAACGGTAGAGGTTAAAAAAGGCAGACTAGTCTATCTGGAAAAATCTCAGGCAAAGGACACAAGCTACATTGAAGCACGATGGTAAATACACAACAAGAAATGGATTGCAAACTAGTCAGCTGACAAGGACAAGGCCTCCCCTCCACACCAACTGCCTCTATTTTGCACCCACAGGCACAATACAATGCTTGAACTGATTGATCTAAGTGAGTTACGAGATTAGTCTTCTAGGATCAACTTATTTCAAAGTGCCCATTAATTATTTGTTAATTTGTGGTTCTCCTACAAATTTAAAGTGAACAGGAAGAAGCTGCTGATGTGAAGCATCAACATTAATGATTACAGACTCCAACCTAGGAGATATATGAGATGAAATACCATGGATCGTTGAGTGGGATTGAAGCACAGGCCTGCCCAGCTACCTTCTCCAACACCGCAATCTCGAGGAGAGACAGAATATGTAAGCCCGTTGACATCTAGAATATGAGGAATTCATCAAGCTGTAACCCAAATATCATGCTAGAGTAAATGTGGGAATAACTCATCAGTAAAAGTCATGGGTGGTCCATGTCAATAACAATTTCTCTTAGATCTACTCAAATTAGCAAGATCATCAATTTCTCAAATCAAGTTGGTACACTATTTCACTTATATGCCAGGTAATAGTAATCCAAATATAGCATCTTTACTGAAGATTCTTTAGTGAAATTATAAGTAGCAAAACCAAACTATTAAGTGAGCACATCAGACCCCATAATTGGTAAATTTAGTTATTAACTAACAGCGGCCTTACACCTATATCAATGGAAAAAAAAATAGGTTTAACAGGAGGTAAACCAAAATTTCAACTCCAAGATTCTGCTAATTTTTAACAGAATTCATCACCGTTCAGCTAAGTAATGAAAAATAAATAGGAGAGATACCGTCGCCACTGGCATCCAATCTAGAGACAATAAGGTGACCATAAGAATCCACGCTTCCCAGAATTGAGCAACCAGAGCCTGTAGCGAACTAGACAGATCATTAAGCTGTTGAAAGGTAAAGAGTAGCTGCTTCAAATACATAAAAGAAATTATTTGTAAACTAATGGACAGTAGTAGCAATAAGCACCGTGCAGCCAAAAACTAGTGAAGTTTGTAGGAACAATAGCAGCAAGTTCTTGAAGAAGAAGTGGTAGAAAGCCCTTCAAATATACAGGACCGCAAGCATGATGCAATACCAACTTATGTAAGAAAAGATACGACAAAAAATTTACGATTCAATGATATGATATAGCAGGCCATTTCTGTCTTTCTTTTCAAATTTCCTCCTCTGTCACTATTTCTATATTATCTCTCTCTCTCTCTCTCTCTCTCTTATTACTTAAGAAGATGATCTCAGAATAAGAGAATAATAACAACAAGCTTTTCAGAATATCGCAAAGGGCTGCCAAAATTCAAAAGGTAAATATCTCCATATCTTACTTTCAGTTTCAGCTAGCACTATACTTTGGATTTCTGATCGATGCGGGCAGCGATTGACCACTGAAGCCTCTAGAACCTTCAAATTAACAATATTAGTAAGCTACTTCACAATTAACATCTTTCATCATGATAGAAGAAATGGCAAATGTACCTCACATTTTTCAGGAATTAGAAGGTCCTCCTTTCCTAGATTGAGCAGTGCATTTTCCATTGGAATCTGTACAGTAAAAATGAAAACAAGTTGAACATCCGTTGCTTCTTAATCCAACATGTTTATCAACACATTTAGTAAGGTTTATCCAGCTAATAGCCTTCAAGCATGTTTGTGAAGTCAATATGAACTCATCATCATATATAGACCAGACAAGTACAAGGAACAAAGTGGTATAACTACATGATAACAATCTCCAACATAACAAAGCAACTTATTCAGCTCCTCCCCTCAACCCTCAATCCTCAATCTATCTCTCTGTCTCGTTATAGTCAAGGGAGGATCTAGGAGGGGGCAGGGTGTTCATCCGAATACCCTTGACAAAAAATTACACTATGTATATAAAGTTCTTTTTTTAGTGTATATATATAGACTTCGAATCCCCTGCCCACAAGACTAGAGGTTGGCTTAGTGGTTTAGGGAGTTTCAAAATTCAACCTTTGAGGTTCCAAATTCAAATCTCAAGCACTATATTTTTATTTTTCAAACCCCTTGATGAAAATTCTGAATACGCCATTTTGCCTATATATTGTAATTTACCTTGAGACATGCAAGTGATGAAATTACAATCACTGTAAAAAGAATTTCAATTTCCCTCTCTTAAATGGGGCAAGAGAATAATTGCAACTAAATTTAACTTAGTGGAATTCAACAGACAAAGTAAAAGGACTAGAGTGAATAATAATAATACATCATTATATACCAAGTTTTGATTTTTGAACACAACTTGGTATATATGAACAGTTAATTATACATGTATAAAGCATTCTGGAAAGGACTTACAAGAACTTTATAAATGCGGCAACCAGAAGCAATGTAAACCCAACAAGAAGAATCATTATCATCATTCATCTGCTCTCAAACAAAGAAAGAAAAAAGAGAAACAGTTAAATTGAATTGGGTATGCAAAAAAACTGAATTTTGGGAAAAGGGAATTAACGGACATGAATGGCAAGACGAGTAGACTGAAGATTGCCAGGGGATGGATGCTCTATTAGAATGGAAGGAACCACTGCTTTCTTCAAGCACTTTGCCTTCAACTCCGACATTACTTCTCAGTTTCTCTGCTTCAACTTCAAAACTTGCTGTTAAGAGTTTAACTTTTGTTGAAGCTCTTCGTCAAGTCTTGAAGCAAAAACGCCAAGAGCTTCTGACCCCAAAAAACCAATAAACCTAAGGGGTAGTTTCAGTTTAGTTTGAGAGTACTTAGAGCCTGCTTTGGATTGCTGTTTGTTAAATATAATATATTTGGCAAATCAATAAAAGTGTATTTTAAATAAAAGTAAAAGCAATTTTTCTTCTGTTATTGAGAATAAAATAAAAAAATTGTTCTTGTAAAAACAACAGCAGAAACAAAAAATTAGTTTTGTCAAAACTAAAATATCACTTTCATATATTATATTTATCAATATATCTCTTATTAATTAATTAGCATATCGGTTAAATTTCATTTAAAAAAATTATCTTTTATTTTTATATGATAAATTTTATATTTTATTTTACGTTTATATATTATTATTTTATATTTTACATATTATATTATGTATAGAAAAAAGATAATAATAATAATATTTTTGTAAGATAGAGAAAAGAGAAAAAAATAACAGATAAAGATTTAAATCCTCCCAAAAAGAAGGGGTATAATATTGGTTGAAAGTTTTAATGTATACATTTTAATTTAATAAAAAAAAGGTTCAATTAACTTATTTATAATAGATATTTAAAATAGTTTCCTTTTATAAAATAATTTTAATATTAAAAATATATTAATAGTTGTTTCTTTTCGTACTTTGATTCTCAAAACTGCTTTTTAAAAAAATCAATCAAACACAATTTAATTATGAAAACACTTTTTAAATAAATTAGTCAAAAATAAATTGTTTTTTCTTGCATTTTTCTGAAAAAAAACTACTTTAAAAAGTGATTCTAAAAATAAATCGTTTTTAGTGTTGTATGACTACTCCTATTAATTATGAGAATATTATGCAAGAATTAATTTTTATCTTTCAATAGTTTAATATTTGCACTACTGGTACGTGTTTTTATTCTACATTCGTGATTGAAAAAATGTAAAACAAGTGAGTAGCAAAATCGAATTAGGATTAAGCCGTGAATTTTATGAGTTTCAAATTAGTCACAAATCCATGGTCATTAATGTTAATATAACTGCTAGATTAGGTTTTCTTTTTTCTCCATATTTTTCCTATGAATAAAATTGTTTGAACTTGTAACTTTTAAATATCGTCTTCAAATTTACAATATATTGATTTATCATTAATGAATTATTAATTTAGCATTTCAATCATGATCATCAGTTTTTAATTATTTGATATTTTTTAAATTTTATTTATGCCATTCAATATATAAAGATTTTAAACTTTTTTTCTGATTATTTTAAGACTCAGCGCAACCTTATTACATCCCCACTATACAAAAGATGACGAAAAATAACATGTGTTTTATTGCTATTATCTATGTTTCATCCATCGTGTGCGCACAATCTTCCTATTCTAACAATCGTTATGCCTCAATCCAAAGAATAGTCAAATTACAAGATTAACATTAAGAATAGTCATTTGTGCATTACACATATGTCAGATAAACTTGGGTAATTTAATTAGTTATAACTATATATAATTAAATTAGTTCTAACTATACATAATTTTGTTTGACCTTTAAAATCAACTAAAGAACTCAAACCCAATCAAATTTGAGCATTTCAAACACTGTATCCTACCTATTTATAAAATTCTATTCTTCAAATCACATTAATTATACAAAAAAAAACACTTGCATAGGATAAGCAAATTTATGAGCTTATAATACAGTTAAAAATCAAGTTTCAATCACAGCAACAAAAAGGGATTATTTCAGTACTGAATATTTGAGAAAAAAACTGTAAAGCCCTCAGATCTCATAGCTTCTAAATCACAGACAGCTAATCGTGATGGAACTCATCAGAAGCCTTTCAAACATCACCATAAACATCAGCGGCAAAAGTGCAAGTGTGCTTTTGTGTGTGATGTTGAGGGAGACAAGGAAAGGGAGAAAGAATGGCGGGTACCGCTGATATTCAGGGGATGCATAAAGGCAACTGATGAATCTATAACCATCACAGCCGCTCAATATATATAGATTTTCCATCATCGGGCTCTTTCAAACCAAAAATCGCAAAAAAAATAAAATGAGAAGAACATTGAAATTAACAAAGTAGAAAGACGAAAATCAAATCAAACACAATTAGAGAAAAATAAAATTATAAAATTTACGAATCGTAAGTACTGGACAAACAACAGTATTCTCCCGGCGGCGTTAACTGCCGATAATGAGGCGTAGAAAGTAAAATTAGGGTTTCGTTTAAGAACATGCTTGTGACTCTCTCTTATATAGAGGCTATTAATGGGCTTTAAGCCCTGTTTCGTACTTATCGGGCTGCCATCAACAAGTGATTTGAATTGAGGAATTTATACATCAATAAAATACAACTCTTTAAAATTAATTTTAAATAATTTTATTTTAAAAAAAAAAAAAAAATTTCATAATCCTAATTTTTTTCATTGAACTTCAAAGTAGGGATTAAGCCAATCAAAATGTAATCTTTTAAATTCAAAATAATCTCACATTCTCTCTCATCTAACTAACTTCTCAAGTTTATATGTTGTATAGTATTATTTGATATACCATTACTATGTATAAATAATTGTATGATATATATTCAAATCTATATTATAATAAATATATTATTAATATACTCAAGTAGACAAGTACCCATACAATTATATAAAAATTGACATAAATAGACGTCAGTTTTTATTTTAACAGTGTATATATTTATTTGGCCTTTTTTATGTGTATTTGATTAATGAATGTAATTATTTTTAGCCGATTGATTATATATGTTGTCACGCCCCAAACTCAAGGGCGCAACTGGCTCTTAATGCCAAAACTCAAGTCCGAGCTGACCCTGCTGAACCATTTGCTACTAGCGCATGGCAGCCACACACAATCAAGAAAACAAACAAGTATATCTCAGCTTAAAATTTAGCCCTCGGCGGCAAGGCCCCTGTCAACAGATCTATAAAAGAAACAGCTACTCCCAAGAGTTCATATAAAGAAATAGTCAACTAGCACAGAAGTCCTGATTGGGCCGTCAGGGCCACCATGATCTCTATACAAAAACTGAAAGCAGGTATATATCAAGACAATACATCAAACATCTAACAAGCTTCAGCAGACCAACAAACTAGGCCAGCATGGCCATCACGTAGCTATACACCCCACACACTAGTCTGCAAGCCTCTAAGAGTAGTAAAGATTGGCGGGACAGGGCCCCAGCCTACCCATAAAAATATATACAACAAAAGCTAACAAACCTCTCAACTCTGGCAGCTCCGAAGGAAAGGGGCTAGCCAATCGGATAAAAGGCAATCCTGCTGCTGAGGAGGTCTACTGGGTCGTCTCTCAAGACCTGCAGGATTGAATGTAGTACCCCCAGGCAATGGGGCATCAGTACGAAATAATATACCGAGTATGAAAGACAATAGACTATGAGTAGGTATCCTAACATACTGGGAGTAATCCGATAAATAAATCAAGGATAAGATAAGTGTACTGACCTGCTCCTAAATCTAAACATATCAAAAACAATAAAACAACAACATAACCAAGCCCCATAAGCTCGGTAGGTACAAACAGCACACAAGACCACCTACCCAGGCCCCCATAAGCCTAGAAGGTGACAATTAGTCAATATACCCCTATCGATAGTCCCCTAGCCCCGTAGGCAGTCACATAGACCTCTTAGGCAATAATATAGCCCAGTAGGCAGCATATAGCTCTCTTAGGCATCAATATAGCTTATAGACAACTCATACCCCTCTTAGGCAACAACATGGCCCTGTAGGCAGCACATAGCCTTATTAGGCGTCAATATAGCCCTGTAGGCATAACATAACCCTTCTAGACATAGATCACATTTCTGCAGCTAACCACAATAGCCCCAAGGGCAACAATAACAATCCAATAGGCTAAAAGCGAGCAATTTAGCTATAAGCAACCTATACGAATAGCCTCTAAGTCGTGTCCAACATAGGGACGCTACTAACTGAATAAGAATTCCGACAAGGGAGGATTATATCCACTCGAGCAGCCAACAATCAACACTAATGGCTACAAGTATAACAACGATAACAACCTAATTACATTGCTCCTAAGCTTTAAGGAAACATGTCGTAAGAAGGGAATAGCCTTAACATACCTTTTTTGCTGAATTCACGTGGCCTAACGACTTTTACTCACAACCCCCCTCGCTACTACAACAAGGCAGGACCATAATCAACACACGAGAATAGAAGATACCACGATAATTCGATAAAAGGTTTGTATTTCCGTCGCAAATTGCTATTTGCGGCTTATCAAAACTAGAGTCGATGAAAGAGGGTCTTACCTTGATCTTAAGTTTGTAATACACCTCAAAACCTTAAAGTATGTCCAAACCTTGTTGTCCCAACACCAAAGTATGATATGCTACGAAATCGATAAAATAAATTATACCATGATGACGAGCTCAACGGTAGAACAACTTTCGTCAAGAACTTAAGTCGAGAAAATATATAATTTGGTTGATCCTAGAAGTGGATTTTCTAAGTTTTCTGGTTATTCCCTGAAAAAAATGAAGAAAAGTCGAAGAAGAAGATATATAAAGAGTTCCACCGACCTAGGGACCCACCTCACGTGCCTGCTTGCGCAGTCTCGTAAAATCGTGAATATCTCTCTATTCTGAAGTCGTATGAACAAACGGTTTGATGCGTTGGAAACTAGACTCGTACACCTTCAATTTGATGGGTCATGGGCCCCATAAATCTTTATAGATTGGGAGAAAACCTCCGAGACATCTGACCCAAATTTCAGAGAAATCTTTAAAAAGGAACTTACGATAACTTTCGTCAACTTTTATTTTGCGACTTACCTGACTTCAAAACTTGAGATACAACCCTTGAATGCATTATTATGTGAAATATTATGTATGCATTACTTATATAGTATATTATATATAAATTATATATGGGGTAATATCTAACCTATTAGTCGAAGGAGCTTTTTAGGAAATAATTTATTTATTTTAAATGTAGTCAATTTGTTCAGGCTAAATTTAAGGCATTTAGAAATTTGTTAGGATATAAGTGATCGTGTTTGAGTTATAGACTGGTGTAGTCATCGACTAGGGTTAAATTTAGGAATGATAAGGATTCCACTAAATTTTGCTTAAGTTTTGGTATTCTCATTTAATATAGGTTAAATAATTTTTCTAGAGAGATTAGATATTTTCAATATGAATATTCATTGATTATTTAGAACAAAAATAAAGCTAAACAACACAAATTTCACTAGTTTATAATTTAATTACGTGTCTTCATGTGAGTTTTCAAAACTATTTTCATACCATATTTCGTCCCCCAATATATATATCTAGCACGTTCAGCATGTATCTCAGACATATGAGATCAAAGTCATGTGTAATTTGTTCCAAATACACGGTATCTAAGTGAATTCGCATGTATTTGACTCTCTCACTTGTCTCTCTCCTATCTCGCTCACTTGATCTCTCTGATGTATATAGAATGTACCCGGTATCCCACGCACATGTATCTGGTGTGATTCACATGTATCTGAGATATATATACTCTTTCTCGCCTCCTCCTATCTTGCTCGTCTCTCCCATCTTTCGTTTATTTCTCTACCTTTTTCGCTCCCCTTTCTCCCTATATATATATATATATAAGTGTATCTGGTAGTAAAAAATACATATATCATGGTGTATATGACTTGAAATTTGATTTGAAATCATCAATTAGTGAGACAATATGTAGTTGTTTCAAACTATAAGGAGAATTTATAAATATGATATAAATATTTGTATAATTAAATAGTTTTTCCAACGTATGCTCAAACTGATCGGACTTACACCTCCACATATCAATCCAATATAGTTTTTACTATACACCTCAAAAATACCTTTTATAACCCTGGTTGTAAAAATTAATTTATCTAATCTCCAGCAATAATACCAAATTTTGGGAATGAAAGTACGTATTAACAGCCATATCCTACTTAATACAACAAACTCCCTTGTAATGGGCGATATCCTTCGATTAAAACATTGACTTAAATGATATAAAATAAATAAATTATCCAAATTATAATATTTATAAAAAGATTATTACATTATACATGACTATTTAACTTATTTCTTCATAAACTTAATCTCAAAATTTAAATTAACATAACCCACCTAATTCCTTGAACCAAAACTGCCTTAAAGTGATCTTCACGTGCGTAATAGTATTAGTTTGTGAATATTCCCATAATGTCAACTTTTATCACCTTATTTCTTTTTAATTTAGCCTATAGAAAAAAGAAAAAAAAAAAGAGTAGAAAATTAGAAAGTGGGGTTCTAGTGCGTGCACAGAAAGTACCTAGAAAAAAAAAACTAGAAGTATTAAAAAAATAAAAAGACACAATTTATCACATTAATTCCTACTTATTCTTATTATTAACTATAGTCATATTTCTCAATATATTATATTTAAAAATTAATATAATAAATTAATATTAAACAAAACAAGTAAAAATGAATGAAAATAGTACTTAATAAAAAAAAAAAAAAAATTGTTCCACACTACAACCTTATCATCCTCGAAAATTAATTAAGAAGGTGCAACTATATATAGTGCTTAGTAGCTTTATACACTAAAAACAAGAATGATAATATCAAGAAGTAATTATTCTAACTCTAAAATGCAGCTTTGCTACTAATAACTAATCTTTTGAGAAGATGTGTTGTCGATTTTTTACCTGTTAAGACATTAAACTAAACTTAAATTGAAGATGTATGTAGTTGGCGTGGTTTAGAATTGGAATCCAATTTTACCAACAAAAAAAAAGCCTATAATTTGTCCAATGAAGTATTATTCCTCGTTCACTTTTGCTTGTCCACTTATGTTAAGAATTCCTACGTCGGAAAATGAATGGGAATTTGGTCTCCTAATATGGATTTGGACAATCCCTCCTTCATGAGCTAGCTTTTGAGGTTGAGTTAGGCCCAGGTGTCATATCTTTATTTTTGGGGTTGAGTTAGGCCCATGTATCATATCACAGCAGCAGAGGTCCTGAGATCGAATCTCCCCGCCACCCAAATCAAAAAAAAAATTCCACGTGTTTGTCCCATGAAAAAAGAATCAGGCCCACATGTGAGGGGGCGTGTTGAGAATATAATCAAATAATAAAAGTGTGATTTCTCTAACAGCTTAAGCTTTTAGATGAGATGGTCATACACTTCAACAACTTATGATTTTGCACGTCTCTTAAAAAATTATGGTTCATATGAGTATTTTACTATAATATCAATATTAATTAATGTTTAGTTTAAAAGGCGCTACAAAATTAGTCGACTTGAGCCGCAAGAAGGATGAAGAAATGGCCTCGGAGAAAATGACATTTTTCAGATCTTGTGTTTTTTTTTTAGATTTCCTAATTTTTTTGTAAAAAAAACCACAAAACTAAAAACAAGTTTGTAAAGTGCTAGTGCTATACAACTAATTGATTCAGAGGATTCTATTAGTGTATATTGTATACCTAACTGAGGAAATAAGATTTGTTGCCCACTTACAAATTAAATAGAAGAAAATAATATTTTCAGATCTCTTATGTAAATGTAAAAATGAAAATTTCTATATATAAAAAAGAAAATTTCTTGTGAAAAGAAGATAAACTAATTTTGGCCTTAATGACACTCATATTTGGGGAGGTTGACTACTTCTCCTAAAATGAACGTGATCACATATTCACATTAATTTAATTCTAAATTAAATAGAACAAAAAGTAATTAAATTATATTACTTATGAAGTTTAATTACTATTTGACTTTTTTCTTTCTTCTTTTTTTTTCTCCGAGGGATGGTGTTGGGGGATAAAAAAAATTTTGATACTCGGAAACAACTTCTAGGTCAATTAAGGATAATTTGTTAGAAAACAGTGTTGACCCTAATAATAAAAAAGTTAGGTATAAATGTATAATTTGTAGTATTCTTACGTATATAATGATGTCCCAATTTGTGATTTAGCAAATCGGATGGGAGTTAAATGTTTAGGTATTACTAACCAGAATTAAAAATGTTTTGATAGATATTTGCTGTTAGGAAAGTGATTGCCACTTTATTTAATTTATGTAGTTAATTGTTGCTATTACGTATTTAATTTAATTTATCTTTACTTTTCTAGATTCCTTTCCGTCTCTAGCACTTGACAGAAAAATTATCAAAATGGTCCTTAATGTATATTGGTTTTCAGCATTCTAATCCCTTCTTTTATATCATTCAACAGAAATAGCACATAGGATACAAAAATAAAAAGAACAATTTTTTTATCCCAATATATATACACTCAACTCTTGTTTATTCCGATGTTGGACCCTTAAAGTATGAGGGTGTTCGTCAGTGGCAGAGCTAAGATTTTCACTAAAGAGCATCAAAATATGAAGAAGTCGAAGGAATTCAACAATATCTACTATGGATACATAAAAAGTATTTTTTATCATCTATAAACAATGTAATTTTTCAGCAAAATGAAGTCGGATAAATCCACTGAGCTCTTACTAGCTCCACCCCTGATGTTAGTAGTCCAACATTAGTTTGGGCGGAATGAGATATCCTCCTACAATTTTGATTTTTTCTTTTTTTACATAATTCTAATTTTTGCAACATTTATTAATATTTGAGCAGCAACAACAAGAACAACAACATATTCAGTATAAGCCCACAAGGTGGAGTCTGAAGAAAACAGAATGTGCACAAAACTCATCCTTAGATTTTACCCCTATTTTGTAAGAGGCAATAGACACACCATTTAATATTTGAGCAAAATGTAATATTCTAGGTAAGTGGTCAAGAGGATGATGATCTCAGCATATGATATTAAATTATTCAAGAGCTAGTCTAGGTATTTTATCTCTATATAAACATGTTAGGCAAAACATTTAGCATATTCTTGGTTTGTCAAGGAAGGGAGAAAGTTATTTGGGAACTATAGCAATGTTATTTGGTTTACTACTCTGGGTGTTCGATACAGGTACAATATTGATATATATATACATATATACAAGTACAGAGTCTATACTTGTTATTTTAAACTTTTTGACTTCAAGATTTTGTTTACTTTACCCGTAATGACATGCTCTTATAGCCATTAAAATGTGATTATCGATTATTTTTAAGACAACAAATTCTAAGAGCACGTAGTTTTACTCTTGGTTGTGTTCAAAATCTTTTTTTCTTTTAACTCCGTGGACAATCAAATTAAATAGTATTTATAAAAAAAAACGGAAAGAGTAGTATGTTTATATACATATATCAGTGTCATGAAATGTTCAAATATTTTGGTGTTGCAGGTTAGAAAGTCAGTCAAAATGCTTAAAGGATAAAGTGCTCACTTCTCAGATATCTGTCAATATTCTTCATCAATGGCTTTTGGACTAAAAATTTAGAGGCCAGGAAGTATTAATTAATTTATCAAAAGTCTGTTTATACATGTTGTAAAACTTCATTATCAGTTACTAGTAGGTCCTTTTGTAGAGATTAAGTGATCATTGAAAGCTAGCTACATTTTTATATATATATTTCAGCTTCATGTATTTATGATTGGTCTTTTTGTTAAAATGTAAAGATAATTAATTCCGTTTGATAAGTACTCTTTTATTTTTAATTAGAGGTTTCGGGTTTGAGACTTAGATTGTTGAATATACAAAGTCACTTTGTTAGGAGCATTCTATTCTCTGATATGAGACTTTACTGTGCAAATATAAATTTAGTCAGATCCCAATAAAGATATTGAACACCGAATAATTAGAAACCAAAAATACTAACCAACCAAATCTCTATGCTTTTTGGTTGACTTATTACCATCCAAAGTACTTAATAGAATGTTTGTTTCACAAGAGTTCCAAGTTTAAAGTGCAAGATTATGAGTTTTGTATTCTAAAAATAATAGTTTATTGCGCTCTAAATAAATTAGTTATACATAATTAAGTAGATTTTCCAATACAAAATATAAAAGTTTCACAAAAAACTAGAAGTCTATGGCCGCCAATGCCAAAACCTAAACATAATGAACAAAAAACTAAAATAATATTTGGGAAAAGACGAAATTTTTTCATGTAGTTTAAGGAAATTAAATGACTATGCCTTAAACAACTTTCGAAAGGTCAAATATATAGATGGTGAGTAGGGGTCACCAAACAAATCTTCAATTTTTTAAGCTAATTAAACTAGTATATTTGAGAGCTGTATGTGAAGAGGGGCGGCTCAATGCCTTTAAAAATGAGGCATTCGCCTTAGGCCACAAATTGGAAATGTCCAATTTTATAAGTAATAACAAAATTATTATAAGCCTTTATTAACAAAAATAATAATATTGTATCTTTTAATTTATTTGTCTTTTTTTTAAAAAATTTGTTTCGAAACATTAAAAAATATTTCTTTTCTTTTTTGTCAATTTTTAAATTTAACTTCCACATGATTGTTTAAGATCATAACATTAAAAAATATTTTGGTATATATATATATATTAGTTTAAGACCATAGAAAAAATATTTTTTTTTTTACTAAAACAAAAGAAATAACTTTGCATTTTAAAAATAATTAAACATTAGGTCTTCGATTTAATTTTTACTTTAGATCACTAATTAGCTTGTGCCGCCATATATGAAGAAATATTCTTGTGTGCACATATTAAACCAACTAAATTAGAGAGAAGATTTAAGAAATAATAAATCACACCTTAAACAATAATTTTCCCCATGTCATAAAGGAAAATTTTTCTTTCATTTTCAAAGTAGTAGTTAGTGTACAACACGACTTGCTACCACCCTTTTTGATATTATAACTCATTTTTATTAAAATAATACTATATAGTAGAGGGTTGATTTGTTAAACTAATTTCTTGTTTGAGAAAAGTCAACTGAAAAGGGTCATTATTAGACCAAACATATCTTCAAATGAGAATCATGTCATAGAGAATAATAATTCCGTTAGATTAACTGAATTAATTAATATTGTGTGGTACCAAACATGTGAGTGATCAACTTCATCTTGATTAATCTGCAGTTTATAATATCCTTTTACGTAAAGATGATACGATTTTCTGCAAAAGACCTCATTCTATTTCATAATGTATTGTATCATACTGTATTATTGTTTTTCATTATTACATAATGTCATACATTAATAATTTGAAGAATAAACTTATAAAATAATAGGATACGAAATAGAACTACTGGCACGATCATAAAAAAATGATCACTACGCAAAATGAGATTTTTTGTCATTACTTAATAATGAGTTTAACATGCGATATAGTAAAATTTAAATAACAATCAAGACACAAATTGTATTTAAACTAGCAACATCATACAATACGTAACAACCATCCAAACAAGCTTAAGAATACCCAATACCTTATAAGTAGTTCATATTTTTTGTCTAGCTATCAATATGAAACTATGTTCACACTACCAATATACTAATAAATTGTACGTACATAATAATCACCATTTTGTCGTGGGAGAAACTGTTTGAATCAATAAACTGAACTCGCCTAAAATTTGATTTTGAATTATCAGCACGAATCGGTTTGACTTAAAAGTATGGGTTATAATATAATTCATATAATTAACTCAAATCTATTTTTTTTAATAGTTTATTTGGTCTTTTATAATTTGTTTAGCTATCAAAACCTAACAAGAGCTTTTTATTTTAGGAATTTTTACCCTATATAACATTCTAACGAAGGTCACAATAAAAAGAAGGGGAAATTATGGAGAATAGCAGACATTTAGCCTATATTAGTAATTATATCTACAGTTTAAAAAAATTGTAATTCGCGGCTATAGTTTTTTCAATTCTTGCTATTTGCATGATTGATCTGATTTGTATGATTCGCTTGATTTGTATAAATTCAGAATTTGTATAATTTGGTTTCTGATTGTATAAATTTAGAATTTTGTATATGCTTACTCTAGTTATATGTATACGACTTATGAAAAATTCATAATAAATTATCCTATTTGTATATTGGAAAGCAAAATATACAAACGACGTTTTGAAAAATTCCTAAATGTAAAAAATAGAAAAGAAAAGAAAGGAAAAAGTTGTCTGGTCGGATTCATTTTGTTTTATACTCCATAAATACATCATGATTTTCTAACCAAAAACATACCAAACTGAAAATGACAAATAATTGGACAGACAACACATATTCCATCCAATCGTCAAATAATCATATGCATACCCTAGTGTTGCATCAAAAGAAAAAATTATTGAGACCAAAAAATTAAGAAAAGTCAAATGACAGTATTTTAATAGTGACTTTACACAATAATAAGGCAAAATTAGATGTCTTTTTTTATTATAAAAAATAATTTAGCAACTTTAGAACAATAACGTAAAAGTTAAGTTATCGTATATGAAATATTACCCCAAAAAATTGTGACAGTTTGTAATATGAATTATTTTTCATGTTCATCTAATATATTAAGTAGGCGTTTGGACATGTGATTTTATATCGTTTTATGAAAAGAAATTAGTATTTGAACATACAATTTCATGTTGATTTCATCTCATGATCGAATTCTTCAAAAAACATGATTCAGAAATTTCAAATCATGATTTGGAACTTTTTTAAAATACAAAAATTGAATCAAAAGTTTATATTTTGTAAAAACAACCCACATGTATATCTACTAACCATTTACTTCATATGTAAATAAAATTTATAATTCATATCATTACTTTTTAAATGATTTATATCTCATATAAAGATTATTTCACTAACATAGAATTTATTTCAAATCATTTCCCACTTTACCATTTATATTCACCAAATTCATTATTGTTTATCAAATTTATTTACCAACCAAACTGACCAACAAATGACTCAAAGTAACAATGTTGGTTGGTTTTCTCCGTCATATGATCGAGAAATGTAAGTTCAACGTGAGAAGATTGTTTGTACTATGTGAGAGGATTATATTATAGACTAGTACACTACAACTTATGTTCAATTTAATTTTTTTTATTGAATCAAAATTTAATCAATAAATGTTGTAATTTTTTAGAATTAACTTTATGATAATGCATTATGCGATTTTATAAACTTTTTCTTATTTAGTAAGATTATATAAATAATTGCAATAATTTTAATAGTTTTACAACTTATGGTGTTTTTATGCTTAAGAGAAAACATACAACATAAAAAGCCTAAATTACATGTCTAAACAAAACTTCAACTTTATCTCATGATTTCATATCGCACGATCAAACAGACTGTGAAAGTAAGTGCAACGTTTGCATAGACTTACCAAAAAAAAAAAAAAAGGTTTGCATAGAATATCATTTCAAAATATTTATTAGAAACTGTACAGAAATTCGACAGGGGAAAAATATCTGTCATGGCCTCCACACCAACATAAAGATCACCAGCCAGCATAATCCAAATTCCAAACTTATAAAACAACACAACAAAGTGGACTGGGATGATTACACAAATGGATGTTACAACTGGAAATCAATCACACATGGTACAAAGTTTATACATTGTTCCTTTCACCAAGTTTAGCGAAAATTACAACAGAAGCATCTTAAACTCTATGAATGAAGGATAAAACGACAAAGGACGAAAGAGAAGGTAAAAAAAGAAAGAAGAGAATAGTAACTTTCAAATGAGCAAGAGCTTCCTGCATCTTCTTGATTATGATGAAGAGTAACACAATGACTGTGACTCTAGGGAAGAGAAAACTAGTATCAACTAAATCTTCTATTTGTCCTTTCTATTCACATGCCAACTTTGTGTCAAAGCTGCTCAAACAGATGGCGAAAGCCTGAAAGGCAGATAAAGGATATCGATAATCCATTGTAAACATATCTTTGCCAACCTTACCAAACTGCAAGATAATCTTGTCTTGATCTGATGATGACTGAGCCGGTTGTGCTGGTGTTGGAGCACCAGCTGCACGCTGTGTAGCAGCAATCAGCTGGAAATTCTTGACAGAAGCGACAGTTACCCTCCCTCTGAAATTCAGACACCAACATTGTAGCTGTTCATGCCATCTAGGTGCCTTGTTTCGAAGAACCAAAAGACTACTCTTCCCTTCTTCATCTACTTCACTTGGACCCCCAATATCTGAAAACCGAGCACTGTTGAACTCTGTTGAAGCATCAATTGATTTTGAAAAGGACATGCTCCTAAATGAGTCTTCAAGATTGGGAGGGAGAAGTTCAGGTTGGCCTGGGACAGTGCCCCCGGGTTCAAGGGACGAGACAGGGATTGAGTGCATGACACAATTCATCCTGCGAGGCCCCCTGGTTCCGAGTACATTCAGTTCGTAGCTAACCTGTGCAATGTTGTAGGTTCCTGTAGGGACTTTGGGAGAAACTTTCTTGGAGTAGAATCTCCGGCTTCCACCAGGTGGAGGAATACTAGAACTGTTGTATGGTGGCTGGGTATCATAAATTATGAACTTCGTGCCCAGAAAATTTGACCTGAAAAAAAGAAATAAAGACTGTTTAGAAGCCTTTTACAATTGGTCTGAATCGGAAACTTGCATCATAATTATTATGTCTCTGACCCATTAAAATACTCACTTCCAGTTCAAGCGCACAGCTAAATTCGTACTAACAAACTTCATCACATGATATTCTTCACATATTTGAACAATTTATTCACCTTTTTTTCAAGACAAGTAAGGCATAAAGAATCAAATTCATTAAGGAATATCACCAAATAGGTCATCAGGACAGGTTCAATATCAATATTAGACACAACTGAGAAATGTGATATCCATTACCTGTCAAATTCCCACCATAAGAATCCACAACATTGTAGAATGATTTTATAAGCATTTTTTGGGGTAAACATATAAAAGAGCAAACAGTCTCAAATCAACAATGAGCTCATAATATTATTCAAAGATTCATTACACAACCAAAAGGGATAGAATCCAAGTTGACGACTTGTTAGTTTCTTCTGTAACTTCTTTTGACAATTAGAAAGTTTACAAGCATGATTTCCCTTTCAATACAGCCTGAAAGGACAGAATCCAAGCAAAAGATTTTACTAGTTTCCTCCCTCCATTTAACTCTCGTCCCTCCGATAGAACCTTGAAGATCCTATTCATCATCTCACATTTGCTCTTTGTACATTTCTTGAGCCATTTGAATCATGTGTGATATTGTTCCTTTAAACAATCACGATGTTCTTTGACAACAAAGCTAAGAAATGTAAATATTAGACTCTCTTAAAGCATATGCTTACCTCAGTTTTCCAATGTAAGAGCTGTTTGACCTTGATATGTTATCTGCATTCATAGAGATGATGTACTCTGTACACGTGGTTCTCCGATTACGCTTTGCAGAAAGAAGAAACTTGCCATTTTCTACAAGCAAGGCTGATGGAAAACAGTAAAGGAAAAAAGAAAACATCAGGCTGCCTGGTTTTAATGAATGGCAAGGTAATATTTGTATAAACGGTATGGAAATATCAAGAAGCTTCAGAAATGGTTCTGAGCCATTAACTAATAATCCTTTTACACCATCGACAAAGCATGTTCAGTGACAATCTGGAACTCCTACATAACCATAATAAAAAAATTCCTGCTCAACAGTCCACAAAAGAAGAAAGAAAAAGACATTCTTTTTGTGAATCGTCATCTGAATTTTCTGTCAATTAGCTGTGAAGTTTTCCTAAGCAGACAAACATTTAGGCACTAAAAATCAACCCCTTAACAAGAACTGCTTGATTCCACTTTCCACTCTGTGAAACAAGGGACTTTTGCATAATTGTGGTGGATTACTTGTAGAGAAATGATTCTTCTGTCAACCCTCGGAAATGAATAGAACTTAGAAAAAACAACCTTTTTTAAACCTAAAGGATTTAATGCAACAAACGAAGACATCAGATGACTTATGAAGCTTACAGCTGAGCAAAACATCTTCCCTAAATCTCACAGCAAATTAGACTACATGTCAGTCAGCATAAAGCCAGTAAGATGAACTTACCAGGGCTAAGGCAAAGGAAAAGTTGGTAAGTTAATTTAGATTTGTCCCTCCGGATGAAGCATTGGATGGTTCCATCCCGAAACCCAGGCTGCAAGAAGGAATTGGATAACAAACATCACAACAATGATATAGCTCTCATCTTCCACTCTAACCTTATAAAAACAATAGAGAAATAATAGCAACAGATGGCTCCACGCAAGAAAGCAGGAAACCAGAAAAAGAAAATCACCTGCTTAAGAGAGATTGGAAAGGTCAATTTTCCAGAGAACTCCGGACGCTGAACAATTTCTTGGCACATCTCCCTCCATGAGCGGCAAACAGCTGCACATGCGACAACATGTTTACGAGCAGGCCACGTACTCTCACTTGCCTCCAATCTTTTAATTACATCACGAAGCAACTCTGGTGGGAGGCTTGCCCAAGAACTGCTTTGAATGACAATAGCATGGTCATGCAACTCATGAACAGCACTCTGAGACTTCCCTCTGCTATGACTGGACAGCTTAACCTCAAAACTCCGCCTAGATAAGCTTCCAATACTATCCCTGATATCACGAGCTATACTGCGAAAAGACATTTACTGGACCAGAGCAAGGTTTCACAGGCTACTTTCTATATGTGAATCTTTTGGAGTGACAGATTTGAATCCCCGACAACCTTGCACATTAAATATACCTGAAGAAGGAGTAGGGTATCAATTCAAACTATTCTGCATTCCTTAACTACAAAGAAAATGAAGAGTTGGCCCGAGGTGCTTAAGGAAAAGTACAAAGCAAGAAAAGAAGATTCCTGCAAAAAGAAGCCACATAAAGCAGTCCAAAACTAGAGACTTTACTAGAGAACACTTTCCTGCTTGAAAACCACCATTACAAAGCAAAACTACAACACCATCTTCATCATTCATAACAATCTCACAAAAACTATATCCCCGAGGAGGCGGATCCCGGATTTGAAGTTTATGAGTTCCCACTCGTCTCAAATTAAAAAATAAAAAGAGACAAAAAGGTTCCTTTTCTTCCACTAAACCAACAACACACACTCTCTTAATGTGTTCCCAAATCCTTTTTCTTATACATTTACTAGATTTTTCAATACAAATACAGAATCCGCGCAAAAGTTACTGAGTTCCCGAACCCCGACATATACACTAAATCCTCCTCCTCCCCCGCCCCAGGCCCAAAATACACCCAAATTTCCACTCAGGAAACCAAGGGGGCAAAATGAGGGGGAAAAAACAATTCTTAACCTGAAAAATGGCCCCAAAAAGAGGAAAAATTCAATTTTTGATACCTAATAAGAAACCATGACAAAAAAGCTTAAAGATTTAATTTTTTTTCTTGCCTTATCAACAAGAAAAAGTAGACAAACAATGAAAATTCCTAAATAGTTAACAAATGTCACACTTAGACTAATACTATCTTCCACAATACAAAATTATGCTTAACATTATACTTAAAGCAAAAATTGTTACTACCCACAAATTTAAAAAACACCCTAATTAACTTCAAGGTTTCTACAAAAAAAGTAAAATTAAAGGAAAAAATTCTAAAATCCTGAAAAATTTCAACTCAAAAAGGAAAATTAAAGTAACAAAGTATTAACACATACCATAAAAATTAAATCTTGTTCTTTTTTGGGTTTCTATACAACTATCTTGTTGTTGTTGTTGTTGTTGTTTCTCTCTCTCTCTACAAAAGTATAGTTGATTCTCTCTCTCTTAACTCATTCCTATTCCTACCCAGCGGATACCAAAGACTTTATTAAATCCTCTTCACGGAACTTTTGCTTTTAATTAAGAAAATAAAATAAAATGTGGAGTTGAATTAACTGCCATTTTGGTGGGGCAGGGGAAGTGGGTTTCAACTTTGTCCTTAAATTACCTTTTTGTCCTTCCCCATTATTTTAATTTTTAATTTTGAAATTTGATAATGGAGAAATTTATTAAAAATAAAATAAAAAATACTCGCTCTAGTTTTGATATGATATGAAGTTTACGAAAGTAAATAGACTTTTGAATCCTTTGATCTTAAATTAATATAGAATATATCAAAATGCTTTTTTCGTTTTGTGTTTTTAAACATGTCAGGTAAAAATTATAAATTTTTATCTTGTTATTAAAAGTTCAATTTTTCACCTTATAATCCTTTTTTTATTTCCTTCCAGGTCAGAATTTTATAAGGAAAGAAACACGGAGGGACTAATAAAAAGAAGAAAAAGGATTATATTTTTTTGTTTCCTCTTAAATGTTTTGATGCAAGGTAGTTTGTTTTTTTGTTATTACACTTGAGCAAATTTGTGAACAATTTGGATATGATTTTTAAAGATGAAGATGGGTAAACATGATGTAAGAATAATAAGCTATGAATTTATTTTCTTCTTCTTTTTTAATAGAATTTTGAAAAGAGAATGAAAACGAAGTTTAATATTTTATGGGAGAATATGTGACATTTTGATTTGATTGTGGCGTTGAAAATATCGATAAATAATTCCTCCATTTAATAAATAAATAAATAAGTTGGAGTGGAAAATGCTGAAATTGTATGTTATCAAAGAATACACATTTCTCACCAAAGGAGTTGACATTAGTATCAACGAGATTTGTGGTGTTGTGATAAGTATTTTTTCATTCTTAGTTAGAGGTCTCGGATTTGAGTCTCTCCTGGGTATGAAATCGTCTTTGTTAGGAAGTGATTTACTCTTTAATATGGAACTTCCTGGCGCAAATCTAAATTTAATTAGGCTCTAATATAAATATCAAATATCAGTGGAAAAAAAAAGAGTTGACATTAGTAGGTTTAAGATTCTATCAGTGGCATGTGTGTAATTGTAGATATTGTTTCTCTATAAACTCACTTTTTAATGTTGATTTATTTATTTTTTCAAAGTTTGCTCCATTTTTTTTTTGTTTTATAGAAATAACTCAATCTAATGGATTTTTATAATATATTTAAAAATGTTACAAAGTGTTATAACAGGTAGTAACTTGTATATGAGATTCAAATGCTTAACCAACTGACGTTTTAATTTTTGTAATTTTGTGAATTGAATAGTGCTATTATGCGACTATTCATTACATGATTACATAATATTACTTTTTTTAGAGAAGATTTGGTTGTTTGTTTCATGAAAATTAATTAAATTGGATTGTTTTGCTAGTTTTTAGATATTATGGGTAAATCATAATATATATATATATATATATATATATATATATATTTATTTTTATTTTAGAAAACTACATTCAAACATAAACATTATTTAAATAATTCTTTACAAAATATAATCAAACACAATTTTATCTTCCGAATTTCATATATCTCAAATAAAATGAAATTTATTTAATTTATGACCAAACCCTACTTTAAAGTGTTTTACTTAATGAACAATTACTTAAAAAAAATGTTTGACCTTTGAGTGGTATTTATTAAAGAATATTATTTAGAATATAGTTTTCAATTCTATTTAACATTATTGTAAATATTGGATACAGGCATATTCAACAAGAAGAAAATAAATTCGATTTTATAGATGCAAAACCTCCTCTAAAATATTTAAGGCAATGATTTAAAAAATATTGTACAGACAGATACATTTACTGTCTATAACTATACCGAAATTAAACATTATTAACTGAATTAGTGAGGCAATGCACATTTTTAAGAAAAAATATTCAAGGACATAACTTTAAAATATGTTTTTCAATATTATTCTTTGTGAAATCATAAATGTAACTTTGTAGGTAGTGCAATTTATCTCCTAGAAAATGTTAAACATTATCAAAAGAAAGAGCAAATATGAAAAATATTTCAAACATCCATTTTGAACTTTGAACAATTCAATTATTTTGAATAATGAAAAAAGCTCCAAAAATTCAATTAACATGAAATTGAGAGAGTATAATTGATAATGGCGCAAAAGTTAGATTAGTTTCTTAATAACAGAACATTAGACATTTAAATATATATATATATAAACACTAATTATTGGTACCTACGAGTGAGCGATTGTCAAATACTGTAATTGTTAAGAATGTTCTTCTGATGATGAAAAATAAGGGCATCATCTATCTAGGGTGGCAAATGGGTGGATTGGATCGAATTTAGATGGATTAAATATGAATTGAGTTAAAATGGATTGAATCATAATCCACCCATATAAAATATGGGTAAATATAAATTTGGTCAAATATGGTTTGGATAAAATGATTGTAACCCTCTTTAATCTCTTAAAGCCAAAAAATATTAAATCAAAGCTAAGATGTTAATACCTCAACCCCTACCATCCCACCCTACCTCTACCACCCCACCCCTGTACACCCTTCCCCCCCCAAAAAAAAAATATTTTAAAAAAACTTTTTTTTTTGAAAAAAAATATTGGCAACCCCTACCCTCACCCCCACCTATCCCTACCCCCAAAAAAAATTTTAAAAACTTTTTTTTGGAAAAATTTTAAATGAAAAATTTTAAATTTTAAATTTTTTTTTTGCCAACCCTGCCCCCACCCCCCAAAATAAATTTAAGAAGACTTATTTTTTGATTATTTTTTTTTCACCCTACCCCCCACCCCAAAAAAAATTTAAAATAACTTTTTTTTCGGAAAAAATAAAAAATTTAAATTTTTTTTGTCAACCCTACCCCTACCCCCACCCCCACTCTAGGACACCTTCCATCCACACCCAAAAAAGTTTCATAAAAATTTCCAATTTTTTTTTCTTTGCCCCCACCACTACATCCACTCCCACTACACCCCCACCCCCAATTTTTTATATTTTATTTTCAACAATAAATAGTGCAATTAGGGATTTTTATGATAAGAGAGTGATATATGGGTATATATGGATTCTTATGTTTACCCATTTTGTCCATATTTGTATGAGCTTAAATAAGTTGAAGTTCATATTTATCCATTTAAGAAAATATGAGTGATCCATTTAATTTAATATGGGAAAAATGGTTCCATTTCATTTATATGGGCTGAAATTGTCACCCCTAGCATCATCTATTGATGAGTCCAAAATCTCACTCTTTCACGAGAGATCAAGGGTATGTTCGGAAGGAAGATGCTTTTCAAATGTACGTTTACTAACATATTTTTTGTGTTTGGTATATAATCAAACAATACTATATGTATATACATGTATATTCCTAAATAAGGATCATATAATTGAATGTGTACACTATAACAAATAAATTGAGTTGGGATCACTACAGGAAAAGTGTGAATTACATGGGGATTTTCCTAGGGATTAATATGAAAATCTGCAGAAAACTTATTTTCCTGCAAATTTTCATACTAATCCCCAGGAAAATCCCCATATAATTCACCCTTTTCTTGTAGTGAATGTTGTTCAACATTGTTTGTTGTGCCTTTTGCAACTTGTGTGTCCCGAGATCGATTCTCGATGTTGCATTTGTTTTTGTCAATTTTTTTCTCTCAAAAAAGGCATATGAAAAAACCTCAAGTGAGATTTGAACTAGCAAACTCAAAGTGTACACTAAGGGTCAATACCATCCAATCATAAAATGAACTACGTTACGTTTCGTTTAATTTATATATACACTCGATTTTATACTTATTTGACAAATTTTTTTCAATAAAGAATCGCTACTTCGACTAACCCGTATCCGCCTTTAGTAGTGCCCCGTCATCTTCAAATCTTGAATTCGCCTCTAATAGGAAAAACTCTGTACTGAACACCCAAAAGAAAACTAGAAAACCATGGCTTACTTCTTTTCCTAATAAATTACAACAATAAAGTTATTTGTACAAAAATGACTTAAATACCATTAATTTATAGATTAAGGAAACATAATCCAATTGAACTAATAAAAACTAGTAGTTTAGAGGTTGAACAACCATGGAGATTGGACTTTAGAGCCTCTAAAATTTTGGGGAAAACTAAGGATGTCAAACTTCATAATTAGCTTGTTTAATATTGTCAACTTGCAACAATCTTTTTCATTTATCCAAAGTTTAAAATTAATAATGCGAAGCTAGATTAAACAAAGTTGAAATACTTTATCTCATATATAATATTTATGTCAAAATGTTTTGCTATAAGTGGCCATGCAAGTGCTCTGGAACGAACCAATCAAATCACTTGGATTGTATCTCACTTATTTATTCTAAGTTCTTAACTAATAAATGTAATCTTAATTTGCTACATTTATTAGGTGTAGGGGCGGTAACCTAAATTCATATCTTAATTTGCTACATTTATTAGGTGTAGGGGCGATAACCTAAATTCATTTTTTTTATGACAAGGGAAATCCGCAGTCGCTACTCTTTGGGTGTGCACAGGGTAAAACCCCCGCTCCTATGCAATAGCTCGCAAACCACATAGGAGAGATAACCCGCACTAGGCAAGCCCGGTGCGACGAGCTCGACCTAGAAGGCAAACCCCTTGCTTTCGCTGGCAAGGGGTTTCGAACTTGAGACCTCCAACATGAAAGTCCCAAGCCCAAACCACTAGGCCTTCGGGTAACCTAAATTCATTTAACCTGCTTTAGTGTTAATGAGTATGAGCTAGAGAATTTTTTTAAATAGACGGATTTGAGCTAGTTCACCTTAACTTAACTCTACCCTCGACTTGAAATTTAACTCTAAACTCGTTGAAATTTAACTCTGACCTCGATTCAATACCTGATCACTTCGACCCAAAACTCAACATTGACCAAAAGACTCGAGAACGTCCTGAGCACAAAACCTGACCCCAACCCAACCTTCATCCCCCCCCCCTCCCCCAACTAGATCTAACCTCAACATCGGACTCGAAATCATGACGGGCACGAGACCTGACCCCCCCCACCCCCCCACACACAGGATCTAACCTCAACATCGAACTCCGGATATATTCCGGGCATGAAACTTGACCCCCACCCCCACTAGGTCGGATCTCAACACGAGACTCGGAATTGACCCAGGCACGAGAACTGACCCAGCATGACCTCTAATTCAACCCTGACACAGACTCAGGACTGATCCTAATACTAGACTCAAGATTCGACTCCAATATTTGATACTTTAACCATTATAATTTAATAGATTTAAAAATCGATAAATCAAACCGTTTAAGTATAAATATTCAATTGAACTGTGTGAGATATTATCTAAACACGACAATTACGTAAATGCCACAATGTTTGTTCAAATGTCAATTTTATTCCCCATAAATTAGCATAACGACAAGTGTTAACATGAAATGGGGAGTGCGGGACTGTATTTGGTATGGCATTGAAGAAACCAAATTATGCTTTGTTTTCACAAAACGGGTGAAACACATAATTGCTAAATCATTTTGTTTTGTTTCTTTTTCTTCATGCAAAATGGAATAAAAGGACTACTATGAAATTTCACATGGAAGTAGATTTAACTTTTGCTCCATATTAATTAAATTAAATTAAATTGACTAAAGCGACCTAGGTTGGAATTTTAGATTTGGTTGTTACAATATTCTAAATCTAAATGAAAAGTTGGTTTCATAAATTTTTTTCACTTTGAGTGGATGTTTTTCTTTTCTTTTTAAATTTGTTTGATCTAAGGATGCTAGAAAAACGAAAAGGTATGAAGAGATAATGAGAGTTGAAATCATATTTATTGTATGGTAAATTGAATTTGAGAATTTTTACTTGATCCAGAATATGTGATATATATGTCATTTCGACGTGCTTTATTTATAATCTACTGATAATTAAGTTTTTTTTTATCAACATCACCGGATTTTATATTTTTTCCAGGCCTCTTTTTTGTAGTGTGTATTTTGATTCTTTTCCCTAGTAGTATTGTGTGTGTTATAGACTTATAGTAGGGTGTGTCGTGTATGTGTTGGGTGGAGTTGTGGTGCAAGGGAGTGGGGGTAGTGTAGGTGTAGTTGGGTAAGGGTAGTGGATAGGTTTATTTATTATTATTTTTAAAATATAATATAATATAATATCATTTTTAAAAAAAAATTACTAATCAAAAATTAAGTAGCTAATAATAAATTATAATTAACAAATACTAGTTTATTTGTTAAATTAAAATTAAAAGAAACATATATTTTTATAAACTTTCTTTTCTTTAAAACAAAACTTACATTAATAATGCAACTCTTGTTTTTAGTTTTCAAATATTTTAAAATGAACTTATGAAAATAAGATCAAAAATAAAAAAAAATCTAATTTAAATCCAAAATATATACTTAAATAGTAAAAGGTGTAATATTTTAGGTTTGATTAAAAATTAGGTGTTCACATGTCTGATTTGATTGATCTTCTTTCTTTTATATGGTTAAAAAATATGTTCAAATGAACTTTCTTTTATGTCATATGGTAAATAAACAAGTTACAACAAGGATCACAATGACATCACAAGATTTGGTGCTGAATCAATTGGTACACCATGTATACAAGAAAATACAATATTAGGAAAAATAATAATTGAGGATTCAAATCTTATATTCAGTTTGGATAAAGATTTTATTGGTTTTCTATCCAATATTTGGTATTTTTATTGGGGTGGACTAATTTGAATTTACACCGTATAAGATCTATTTAAGAGAAATGTGTTCCATAACAAGAAGTAGCTTGAAATTGGTAGGATAAAGAATTTATTCATTTTGGAGTAAATTATCAAAAATACACTTGAGGTATCCTTTTTCGCGAATCTCATACCTTAACTATCACATATTTCATTTTCCTACATGAACTATTACAATCTTACGAGTAGGAAAAATGATCAATCGATAATTGACGTGTGATTTAATATACGGAGCTGATGATAAGTAAAGAAAACAACTGAAGGAACGTGAAGCTCAAAAAAATAATTCAAATGTGTTTTTGACCATTAAATCGTCCGAACAGCAATAAGTGTAAATTTTTAGTAGCATGATTGAAGATAATTTTGCATATTGTTGATTATTCAAATCTTACTCAATTATCTTCATTTCTTTTCCCTTTTTATGAGTTAAGTTTTTCTTTTTGTTATCTTTTCCAAATCATAAATCAGGTGGAGAATATTTTTCTTCAAGCATAAATCAAACATGACTTGGTTGTAGCTAGTTTATAGATAGGATAAACATACAAGTTAATTAAACATGATTACCAACTTCAGGATATTAAAAGAAATCAATAAAGTGCTAAATAATCCACAATATTAGCATCATTAAATCAACTATGGTTGATGATGTTAGGTTGGAGATTCATATTAGTGATCCCTTCAAGAAAAAGAATCACTTTTAATTAATCTTTATACCCCTACAAAAATAATAATAATTAATAATCACTTTTTCATTGAGTTTCATTATTCTTTTTTTGGTTTAGGGCTCATGATTAAAATACTTTGATTATATTGAACTACCATTAATATAGAGTACATTTGCAAAGAAAGAACCTCTTCTTTTCATTAGTATACTTAATTATATTATGATTTGTCTGTTTAAGTGATGATTAGGGTTGTTCTCTAATACATTTCATTTTGTTATTTTTTAATTGGAAGCTATTGTTTGATTTGGTTAGGCATAATTAATTTTATATAGAATTTAGCTCGGTTCCAATTATAAAATTTTATTCATCAGTGATTATCCTTTTTCTTAATTAGGACCATTAGGTGAGTTTAGAGATTTGAAAGATCTATTAATTAGTTAAAAACAAAATCCAGGCATGGGTTACACAACATACGTGGCCTTATAAAGACACTCCACTTGTCTTTTATATAGAGTCAAATGCTGAGCAAATCCATGCCATTAAGGGGTAGTTTCGGTAGGTTGTCTAAGAATAACGTGGAATATATAGTGTATTAATTATAGTGATATTAGTTATGTTTACGTTAATTATACCGATATTGTTATAAGTTTATTAGATATCAAACTTTTCAAAATATACATTTTGAAATAATAATCCTCTTCATAGATGTTGTTTGTGTATACAGTGACGTACGCAAGATTTTTTATAAGTGGTGTCGATATTTAAAAATAAATAAATAATAAATAATTGATATAAAAACATCATATTAATATAAAAATTATTTAAAATGTCCTAATAAAACATAAATAAAGTAAACTACTATAACTCTCCCCGACGAGTTTCATATTTTGAAATGTATTCATAATAGCCTCATTGGAGATAGTAACTAAATATTTATTTCTCTAAATAAGACACCAAACAACCACTCAAAAGATCATCATCTATTTGATTTAGTAAATCAGTCTTGATTTTGAAAGCTTCGAAGATACTTTAGCGTAATATCTCTCCATTGAATTGATCTGCATTACAAATTTAAATAAATTAGATAACTCTAAACAATTTCAAGAAATTAAATCTATAAAAAGTTGATGAATATTCAAGAAATTCCAACTAAAACTATAAAGATGGGAGATAAAAAGAAAAGTGAACTTACAATTAAGAGAAAACCGCCATCAAGCTTTCAACACAACACCACTTGCAATTTGCAAACTTGGAGGTTTCTTTTCAACTTAGGTTTTACTTTATAACTTATTATTGTGTCCAATTCCAATTTAACCAAGTAATAAAATTTCTATAATAGGTAATAAGTTGTATTCTAGTTCAATTGGTTTATTTTAGGCTAATTTAAATAGGAATAGAGAGGTTGGAGGTTCGAATCATTTTGATAAACTTTTTTAAAAATGCCCCAAAATAAAAATAAAAGTCTCCATTACAGGATTCAAACGCGCGCGCGGTGATTGGAACAACTATTTCACTCTCTGTGCAAACCAACAAGCCAAGGAGCTATCTTGTTCAAGGAGTGTCATTAATAATATTTATACTTCTTTTTTTATTTTTCAGATTTTTGTATATGTATATATACTAAAAAATTTCAACGAAGCGGTGTCAGGTGACCCCCTTGGTATAAGGTGGGTCCGCCCCTGCGTGTATATGCATTTTATTATTAAAATAAAATATTGAATGTATATGTTAGTGTATATAGAATTGTGGTAGACGATGACTATTGGTTCTTGTAACTTACAAGATCATTAGTTCTTGTAACTCTCATGGTCATTAGCTTCTTGTAACTCATATGACCATTAGTTTCTTGTAATTTATGTAACATCTATCACATTCATCTACCCACATTACTATCCCTCATTCTATGAAAGAGTTCTTCACCTATAAATAGCGGTGTTTCTTCCTTTATGAAGTATGTTAAAAAAGATGAGAAGTGTGGAAAAATATTGTAGTGTGTAGTGAGGTAAGTGTAGTGAAAGAGAGAGTTGAGACAAAGAAAATATTCTAAGTCTTCAACTATATTCACTATACAAAAGAGAGTATTATATGGTGAAGGAAGGTGTTCTTTTTGTGGAACTTTAGACTCTTCAACTAACCCGGGTTGCTTGAGTTGTACGACGTTGTTGGGCTGTTATATCCTGGAGGGGACAAGTCAAGAGTTATGCTGCTGGATCAGTGTAAATCTATTATGCCGCAGTGGGCTTGAATCTCGCTCCTTAAAGAGAGCGAGATATCCGTGCCTTAAGGATTTGCTTATTCATTTTTGTCACTTTATTTTCAACTAAAATTTATTATATTTGTGGTATATTTCACCAACAGATACAACTTGTCTTTCTTTTTCACTAAATAACATTATAGTATTGGATGTGTACAAGTCTGCAGGATAATCCAATAACAATGTCATCACAAATATTGCAATATTATCTAATACTAATACTTGCAAATCAAAATAAATAAACTTCAATTTAGTTGTTTGAATTCATAATATTATACTATGATCATCAATTTATTAATTCTGGTCGTCAACTTGTGATGTGGTGTATTTAATTTGTTACACTTGAACTACCTAACTTTAGTTTAAATTTTGTTTCACGTGGTTATCAAATTAACTTATTGCCTCGCAAGTTGATTTAATAATTTAAATAAAATTTATTTCTCCATGTGTAATTAAATATTTAGTAGTGAAATTGATAATAATAGTTTAATATCACACTGATTGATCTCTTCAATCCATTTTATTAAAAGATGCTCAACGCCAAGTTGGTAACTAGGGTGTTGATGGTTCGTTTTTTCATAAAGAAAATCAAATTAATTAATTTAATTTTTTGAGTGTTGAAATCAAACAAAACCAATTGAGTTTATTTTTTATCACTTTGATTTTTGTTGGTTTTGTTAGATTTTTTTTTTTTTTTACTATATACTTCCAATTACATATTAGGTTAAGAATATTCTAGAATAACATCTACCAAACCAATTGGTACTTTTTATACAAAGAAGAAAACATATAGTAATCAATAAATATATGTTCGTAATTTTAATTTCTTCAAAAATCGTATGCATTGTCCAAGAAACACATTTTGATGAAAGTTATTTTGATCAACAAAAATATCAAAAATTTAAAGTTGTACCATCAGGAAAAAAATAAAAAAATAATAATATCATAACAAATAATTTAAAAAATATTAAAAAATAAATTTCAGGTTTGTTTACCTTACCCCACTCATCAAACAAATAAAATGTCACATTGGATCTGTTTTATGAGTATCTTTATTTTTTATTTCAGGTACACACTTGTTGTATTAATTAAAAATTATAATCTCAGTTGACCTGATTTATATAAATAGTAATTAGCTATACCTTATCCTCTACTAGTACCAAAATATAACATCAAAACTAAAGATTGCCTCAAAACATAAATCAAAAGTCAACTTGATCCATTCAAATGGCTAGAAGCCTAGAACTCATTCAAAAAAAGGCATGATTTTCCCACTTGTTCTCCCTTCAATATACTAGGGGGCTGTCTCTTCCACTTAAATATACATATCTTTAGGACTTATTAAAATATCTGGAGTCAGGGAATTCTAATAGTTTAGTTGGTTGACTATCTGAATTGAATCTATCGATGATCTTCTAAAGTTGACATCAATTTTTATTTAGACACTTCAACAAAACATAGTTCATTTTAAACACCCTATGTCAAGTCTTATTGTGTCATTTTGACACTTTTTTTTACAATCAGCCAAAATGTGTGTTACACTTGCGAATGACACGTAAAGTAACAAACTAAATGATGATATTTGTCATTTGAATTCAAAGTAATTATTAAATAATGATTTTTAAGTAGGAATAAAAAATGGCCAATAAATCGATGACGTGTGGCATTTTTGCCCAAATAATTTTCAAAAAATAGACTTGACCAATTAAAAAAATGCAAAAGTACCCCGCCACCTCTGCTGATTGTCTTCTCCAAAAAAGTTTTAAGTTTTGGAAGGAGACATTTATTTCTCCGACGGCTGCTCTTTTTTTTTTGTTTCTTTTTTTTTATTTTTAAAATTCTTTACTCAAAAATAATTAATTTGTGAGTAAAATATAATTTTTCAATCACCATTTTTCTTATTATTTCAGATCTGAAAAAATATCATCGCCACCTCGTTCACCGAAAAAAAATCCACCACAACCGACACTCTCTTTCTCTCTCCCTCCCTCTATTGTACTAAATCATATTTTATTTGAAATTAAAATTATCAAAAAACTTCAATATTTAAATCTTGAAATGGGTCTATTCTTAAACTTCTAAAATATTTTTCATCGTTTTTTCATCATTTTGTTATAGCTATCTTCATTCACCGTGGTTGGAGTTTAAGCTTTTGAAAAAATGGAGGAGAAGAAGAAGAAAAGAATAATTAAAAATTGACTAAATAAGCCTTTCATGCGCGGTCAGTGAGTGTATCATACTCACTATGACATGTAAGCAAAAAAATATCAAAATGACACATTAAGAACCTCACATGAAGCGTTTAAAATGAACAAACCTTAATTTAGATGTCTAAATAAAAATTGGTATCAGCTTTAGAGTCACACATGAGTTAGCTAATGATAACTCCACCAGTGCTCTGATAAAAAAGAAAAGAGAAAATAACTGTAGAAGGCCAATACATTTGGTGGTCAACCCAATTAGATAATCATGTTAGCCCAATCAATTGGACTGGCCTTTGATCCATTAGGAAATATAAGCTCAACAAGGTCTTCCTCTATTCAGAGCACCCAAAATAGAGAAAAGGCAGACTACATAGACTACTCCTTATAGTTTCTTTTAGACGCTCAAATTATGGTATGTTTCTATAAATACATTAACACATAATAAATATTTTTATTAAACATTTTAAGGTTACAATTTGAATGTTTTTGTGTGTATTCTTAAGCGTCTATTACATAGATAAGTTAATTATATAAAATATGACATATCCTTTAGTCTCTGCACCTTCCAATGTAGTGGCATTTCCAAAGCATGGCTCACTTGTTTAATGAACAATCAGAATGTTTTAACGGATTAACCCCATCCTATAAAACAAGATGATTTGGAGCTTTTTGAGAAAAACCCTCCATTAGTTCAATGGCCATCTATTATTGGTCGTCTTATTGATGACTTGGGAACTTCTCCGGTAAAGACTCTAATACTTTTTTTTTTATATGATTTTTAACTTATATACACCAATATCGTTCTAATTGGTTAAAATGATTTTGTGACTAATATCATTTGATGAAATTTGTTACATGGTTCTTATAGGATGAAATGAAGAGAGCTGATGCTCCGAAATCAATTCTATGTTAGATGATGGCAGGGGGTGGATCTACGTGTACGGGTGGGATGCCACGGCATCCAGTGATCTCGGAAAAAACTCAGAATATATATGTATATATGTATAAGAAATCAATATATATTAACTTTGCCACTAATTAAATGAAATAGTGAACGGTCCAATTGGAAAGCGAGATAGTTTTCCACACATGCATTGCAGGTTCGAACTAGCATCCGACATTATTTCTTTTGTGTGCTTGAAGCTGTTTTTTTTTATTTTTTATAATTATCTTTATCATTAATCTGTGAAGGGTTTTAGTTTTTTTTTTCCTTCTATTTATTCTTATTTATTTACTATTCTTTATTAATTCAAATTTACTCCTTTTCACCATATTTTTTTTTTTTTACTTTCTCTTTCACTAATTATTAATCTCTTGATATGAGTATTGCGTGCTTATTCTTTATCAATTAATGAGTACTGAATTATGAACGTCACATAAATATTATTCAGAATATATTTAAAGAGTAGTTTTAAAAAAAAATATAAGTTTTAAAAATGATGAATATTATTATTAGAGTTCTTTTAATTTAAAGGTTCTTTCGATCTTCACCGACGTTCTTGTTAAGTAAAATGACTAGATTGAAACTATAATTTTTGTTCTCTCTACTATATATCTGCCACTATTATAAAAACAGGAAATTCTGAAGAAAATGCTCGAGATTATGGGTGTGTTTGGTATGAAGGAAAACATTTTTCAATTCTCTCATGTTTGGTTGGATAAAATGTTTTAGAAAATGTTTTCCAAATCAACTCATTTTCCTCAAATTTAAAGAAAATGACTTCTCTTAAAAAAATGAAGTAAAACATTTTCCAAAACTCTCCTCCAACTTCATATTACAATTTTTTTGTTGAAATTTTTTATTTAAAATTTATTTTTAAAAAAATATTTTCAACTTCAATATTTTATTTTTTACCCCGGGGCTGGGCCGCCAGCCCCCTAACCCCCGCCCCCAAAAAAAATAAAAATAAATAAATTATAGTTTGTTTTTAAAAAATATTTCAATTTTTTATTTTTTCACCCCACCCCTCGACCCCTCCCATCAGCCCCCTACCAGCCCCCCACCCCCCACCAAAAAATAATAATTTAAGTTTGTTTTTAAAAAATATTTTCAACTTCAATTTTTTATTTGTTTACCCCACCCTCACCCCCTACCCCCCAAAAAAAAATTAAAGTTTGTTTTAAAAAATATTTCCAATTTCCAATTTTTATTTT